>CAUYRT010106421.1:0-57874 GCA_963574885.1 Lepilemur ruficaudatus
GACACCAGGCTGTCCTTCTGGGGTTCCAACTCACACTCCTGGTTTCCGGCACGCTCACAATCTTCCCTTGCTGGCTGACTGTGGTCTTTGGGCTTCAACATCAGGAGTGGAGGCAGCCTTGTGGAAACTGCCTAGCCAGCCTTCACATTGTATAAGCCAACTCTCTGAAATAAATCAAGGGGCAGATGGGCTAATGTTCTAGAAAGGAAGGCCAAAGAGTTAAATCTATATTTGGCTTTGCTTTTTCCCTTGAGAGATTTGTTGATTTAAATCAGTGGTTGAGAGAGAAGAATGAAGCAGAGGCTGAGAGGTTAAAAGGCTGAACAGAGCTTTGGGCAGTTTCATAGAGCTTGGGGGCTTTCATAGAGCTTGCTTCAGGTCTAATCGCAAGATAGAGGCCCTGGTAAATACCACGAGCTTTCAGTTGTTAGCACAAAGAGCTACACCTTACAAATAAGAGAATGCTAAATATAGACTAGCTTCAGGACTAAAACCAGGTTTGACTTGATTCAATTTCTGATTAGATTAACGTGCCTAATTGCTTGCAGAAGCAAAAGGAAATCTTTACTGCAGGAAAAAAAGACAGTGAGCCATATATTATCTTCAAAATTTAAGGGAAAAAAACATGGAAACAAAAATAACCAGACACTTACATTTTAAAACTACAACTGAGAAAACCAAGAAAAAATAATAAAAACAGGGGGAATAGAATTGCATAACCAGATAGAGATTTTATAATGCTGATGATATGTGCACTATAGTTAATGACAAGGTAGAAATCAATAGCAAAGAATAAAATAAAAATAAAATTGATATTCCAAAACTAAAAAAATTACCAGAAATAGAATTCAATATATGGATGCTTGGGGAAAATTTAATGAGCTAGAAGATGAGTCAGAGGGAAATATTCAGAATGAAGTACAAAGCAGCAAAAAGATTTTTAAAAATGTGGGAAAAGGGCATAATATACATAAAAGACATGATAAAAAGTATAACTGGACTTCCAGAAGGAGAGAAAACAAGGATAGAACAGAAGAGTATTTGGTATATGAGTCTAGAACTTTTTCAAAAATTTCCAAATCAAGATATCAATCCACATCTCAAAGATTTATCTGTATTCCCATGTTCACTGCAGCATTATTCATAATAATCAAGATCTGGGAACAATCTAAATGTTTATCAACAGATAAATGGATAAAGAAATGTTGTATATACATATAATGGAATATTATTCAGCTTTAAAAGAAAAGAAGAAAACCCAGCCGTATGCAGCAACATGCAGGACACTATGCAAAGTGAAATAAGCCCGTCACAGAAGCACAAATGGCGCATGACTCCGTTTATGTTAAGTACTTACAGTAGTAGTCAAGCTCACAGAAGCAGAGAGTAGAAAGGTGGTTGCCAAGGGCTGGGGGTAGAGGGAAATAGGAAGATGCTGTTCAATGGGTATAAAATGTTAGTCATGATAAGTTCTAGAGACCTGTGTACAACACTGGGCCATAGTTCACAATACTGTATTGGGCACTTAAAGTTTTGTTGAGAGAGTAAGTCTCGTCCTGTGTTCATACCACAACTGTAACGATAGATAGATATTCCATTCCACAGATTCAAGATATACGATGAAACTTAAGCAGGAATAACAGTAAAAAAAAATAATGTAAATACATTGTATTAAAACCAAAACAAAGAAAATCTTACAAGCAAGCAGAGAAAAATAGATGCCTTATCATCAGTGAAACAGAAACAGGATTTAAGATGATTTCTCAGTATAATCCACCAGAGCCAAAAGGCAATGAAAATGTACCTTGCAAAATACTAAAGGAAAATAGCTGCGAAATTAAAATGGTATAGGAGTCAAAACATTTTTCAGAAATAAATGTAAAATGAAGTCATTTCAAAGAAATGAACTAAAAGAGTTCATCTATAGCAGAACCCCATGAAAGGAAACAGTAAAAGGATTCTTCAGGAAGAAGGAAAATGATCACAGTTGGAAGCTCAGAGACACAGAAAGGAAGAACAGCAACATATGGGTAAATATGTGGATACATCTAAGTAAATATTAACTTATTAAACAATGGTGATAATTTCTGTGGGATTGAAATGTAGAGAGAAATAACATACAACTTGCAAGCACTAACCAAAAGAAAGCTGTTGTAGCTTTAATATCAGACAAAGTAGACTTCAAAGTGAGAAGTGTTACTAGAACTTAAGGGAGACACTTTCACACTTTCTACGGATAAAAGGGTCAATTCACCACAAAGATACTAAAAATTTAAATTTATATCTACCTAATAACATGGCCTCAAAGTATGTAAAGCAAAATTGGCAGAACTAAAAATAGAAATATGCAAATCCACAGTTATATTGGAAGACTTATTACACTTGTCTGAGTAATTTATAGAACAAAGCATCAACAAACGTAAAGAAGATATGACCTACTTGACCTAATTGGCACATCTAGAACATCTGAACTACAAACTCTGCACTCTCAAGAGCATGAGGACCATTTACCAAAGAAGATTATATATGAAGTCAATCTACTTCGTAAACAAAGATGCAAGTATCTTAAAAAGAACAAATTGCCAATCAAATTTAGCAGTATATAAAAAGGAAAATACATCATCATGTTGGTTTTATTGCAGCAATACAAGTCATGCAGAGTCAGTTTAATATCTGAAAATCAATTATTTACCACATTCATAGAATAAAGGAAAATACATGATAATCTCAACAGGTACAAAAAAATTAATAGACTCTCACATTAATTCATAATTTTTAAAAATGTATAATAGTCTAGGAATAGAGGGGTTCTTTTTTATCAGATAAAGAATATTTATAAAGCTCTTATAACAGATATCATAGTAATAGTGAAATATTGAAACATATCCCCCAAGATTGGGAATAATATGTTTCTAGAAATAAAGTAAAAGTATTATTAGTGTCAGACCACATGAGGTGCACATGTAGAAAATCAAAGTATCTCTACATAAACCATATTAAGTAATGTTACCATAATTATCTGAATGTAACAAAGTCATTGAACTGAAAGGTCAATGTAAAAATCAATTGTAATTATTTCAGAAAAATAGGAAATTAAAGTTTAAAAAGTAAAAACTTAAAGATGAAAATGTAGAGTGTATGCTATGTTCTTGAATTGGAAGACTCAAATTTTCAGAGATATCAGTTCTACCAAGATTGGTCCATACTGCAATG
This sequence comes from Lepilemur ruficaudatus, assembly GCA_963574885.1. Lineage (NCBI taxonomy): Eukaryota > Metazoa > Chordata > Mammalia > Primates > Lepilemuridae > Lepilemur > Lepilemur ruficaudatus. The sequence goes on from CAUYRT010106421.1 coordinate 3,214, forward strand.
CAATTCCAATCAAAATCTTAGCGTGTGTTTTATGTCAATGTCTATTAACATCCAGGCTTATTACAAAAGTAAAGTATGATAAAATGCTTATTCACAGAAGAATAAGTAGACCAGTAAAACAATGGAAAATCCAAAATAGACCTACAGAACTGTAAGACTTAATTTATGATAAGGATGGCATCACAAAGCAAAGTTGGCACAAGCCAGGGAAAAAAGATATTCCTTTTAACTAATGATACTGGGTCAATTAGATATCTGTATTAACCTCAAAAAGAAAAATGAACTTTGACCTCTAACTCTAAACACAAAAAATCATTTCCAGGTGAATTGTAGATCAGAACATTAAAGGAAAGATTAAAGCTTCTAAATGATAACATATAACTATCTTCATGACATCAGGATTGGGAAAGATCATTTCAAAAGGACACAAAAAGCACTAATCACAAAGGAAGATTCATAAATTATAGTACACTCAAACTGGGAGCTTTAATTAGCCATAAACTGAATGAAAAATCAGCCAGAATGTAAAAATATATTTATAATACTTAAAACTTCAAAGGGTTCATAGTCAAGACTCATGTATGCATAAAGAATATATAAAGAATGCCTACAATTTAAAAAGGAATAAGAAGATATTCAATAGAAAATTCAGCAAAAACGTCGAAGCTGCACTTCAAAAAATGGGAAAATCCAGATGGCCAATAAACATTAAGGAAGTGATCAACTTCATTGGTCATCTGGAAAAACACAAATTAAAACCACAAAGAGATAAGATAGCAGAACCACCAGAATGGCTACAATTAAAAATGACTGGCAACATCTAGTGCTGTTGAGCAAATAGATCTCTCAAAAGCTGCTGCTGAGAGCATAAACTGATACAACTACTTTAAAAATTGTTTTGGTGAATTTACTAATAATCATTTAACTGTACACTTAAAATGGAGTAAAGGCATGATATGCAAATTATACTTCAATAAAGAAAAAAACTTATAGATAAAAATAAAGAAGTTACTTTAAAAAAGCAATTGGCAATAGTATGTATAAAATTATGCAAGAATACATGTCATTTTACATTGTGCAACACTGCATGTATTTTAATAAAAGCACTTGGGGAAAAAATTGTTTTGGGAATAGCTGCTAAAGTTAAGTTTATATATACCCTAAGACCTAGCAATTTGATTCCTAGGTATTATTAGGTTTTAATATTCACTTTTATTTTTATCCTGAATGAGTACATGAGGTATTCTGGGTCAGAGGCAGATTTCTTATATATATTTCCTCACATTAAATAATGTGTGTTGTCTGCCCTACCCACCTTGCCCTAGGGCTTTTACCTGGGACCACACAAGGAAGCCAGTAGGAATTTTTCATACACAAGGGGCAAGGTTCTCCATAAGCCAGGAAAGGGGAAAAAATGATTTTTCTCTCCTCTCCTGAAAGTGCCTTCTTCTGATTCCATATTTTCGATATGAAAATAAAATCTCTCTAGAAGTCAGATAGCCAAATAGTCCCTCTATAGGAATGAGGTTCCCCTCTTTCCGCCTTGAAAGTGAATATATCCATGGATAAGACTGCAGTCTCCCTGATGTGAAGCTAATCCGGGTGCATATTCCCTTAGCTTTAGGGGAGATGAGAGAAGTTTTATCATCTTTTGGACGGAGCAGTTAGTTCCTTCATTAGGCAAATAACTATCTGTAGATCTAATTGGCATGGTACATGAAAATGTTTCTAAGAGATGTGAAAGCAAGCTTTCTCTAACTTCAGTGCACAATCGTGGAATGCATTCTGAGAAATGCGCCGTTAGGTGATGTCAGCATTGTGTGATCATCACGGAGTGTACTTACACAAACCTAGATGGTGCAACCTACCTACACACCTAGGCTACATGGTATATAGCCCATGGCTCCTACACTACAAACCTATAATTGCTGTGCTGAACTCTGTAGGCAGTTGTAACACAATGGTATGTATTTGTGTGTCTAAACATAGAAAGCATTCAGTAAAAACAGAGTATAAAAGATAAAATATGTTACATCTGCGTATGGCACTTACCATGAATGGAGCTTGCAGGGCTGCAAGTTGCTCTGGGTGAGTCAGTGAGTGGTGAGTGAATGTGAAGGTCGAGGACATCACTGTGCACCACTGCGGATTTACAAATACTGTATACTTAGGCTATACTGAATTTAGAAAATATCTTTCTCTTTCCTCAATAATGAATTGTATTTTCTTTCTTTATATCCTTACTCTATAAGCTTGTTTTTTTAAATTTTAAAACATTTTAATTTTTTTTTTTTTTTTTTTTTTACTTTTTAAACGGTTTTGTTAAATACTTAGACACAAACACACACATCAGCCTAGGCCTACACAGGGTCGGGATCATCAATATCACCGTCTTCCACCTCCGCGTCTTGTCCTGGAAGGTCTTCAGGGGCAGTAGCCCACGTGGAGCTGTCGACTCCATAATAACAGTGCCGCCTTCTGGATACCTCATGAAGGACCTGCCTCAGGCTGCTTTACAGTTAGCTTTTTTAAAAAAATATATATAAGTAGAAGGAGTACACCCTAAGATAAAAATAAAAAGTATAGTATAGTAAATACATAAACCGGTAACATGGTCATTTATTATCATTATTACATATCATGCCCTGTGCACGGTTGTGTGTGCCATGCTTTTATATGGCTGGCAGCGCAGTAGGCTTGTTCACGCCAGCACCACCACAAACATGTGGCGAATACGTTGCTCTACGATGTTATGACAGCTATGATGTCACTAGGCAATAGGAATTTTTCAGCTCCATTATAATCTTAGGGGGCCACTGCCATGCGTGTGGTCCTCACTGACCAACATGTTGTGATGTGATGCGTGACTGTGTTATCCCTCGCAGTGTCTGTGGGTCAGGAGCTCGAGCGGTTCAGCTGGGTGACTCTGGCTTAGCATTTCGCATACATTGCAGTGAAGTGGTGGCCGGGGCTGGAGTCTCAAAGGCGTCCGCACTTAACGTGCCCGACCTCCAGGCTGGAGAGACTCATGAGCCAGGGCTGGGGCTCTTCGGGCACCTCCCCCGTCCCTCCTCCCTCCCTCTCTCTCTGGTCCTCCCACATTAAATACTCAATGGTGGCAGCTATTATTACTATAATTAGTTGAAGTGCATCCTCCGGCCACCTCTGCTCTGCAATTTCAGTTCACCAACAGGAACTCGCTGTTCCATCCCCCAAACTTTGTGCCTACAAGGCGAATCCCAATCCCCAAGACGCTCCTTGTTGGTGTGCTACCTTCCGACAGGTAAAAATAGAGTGCTGGCACCCACAGCGGCCCCTGTGCTGCCTCTCCTTCATGGCATTTCTGTGACACCCATTTCCGTGGTATCTGGTATCTCACAACACGGAAACTCCAGGTTACCTGCTTTTCTTACACAGCGGCTCAGGGCTCCAGTGGAAGTGCTGAGAGAGAGACGGTGAGAGCCACTCCTTCCTTGCCGCTTCTAACCCAGCCTCAAGCTCTGCAGTCCTGTTTGCCCAGGTGGTCTCAGAGGTCAGCTCAGCTTCAAGGGAAATGGCACAGACTCCGTCTCTTGATGGCAAGTGTGTCAAGTAAAGAGACGACAGATGTTGTAGAGCCACCACGCTTCCCACACGTGCGTCTAGACACCGTCCCTACTCCCTAGCCAGGATCTCGCCTCCTGCTGATGGTTCGGAACGCGTCCTAACCTGACACAGGCTGAGTCCCTCCAAGGCCAGAGCTAAAGGCCTCAAAGGTCCAGTGGAGCCTGGACTGGCACGGCGGGGCGGGCGGTGGGGTGGGCAGCCTCTCCCCACTGTCAGTATCATTCATTCCCATTTTTGGCCAAGCAGGTTGAAGCCCATGCAGTGGGTTTCTTGTCATTCTGTGGTCTGCAAGTTGGAGAGGAGGACAAAGCATGGAGGCTCAGAGAGGTTGATTTAGTTACTCAAACTCACACAGCCCCAGCTGTGTGGGGTTGGGGGCTGAGAGGTGGGACAGAGATTTGAACCCAGACCTGTCGCACCTGGAAGCCCATGGTCTCCTTGGCCTTCTGCCGGGCAATGTGTTCCAGAGGTGGGCAGAGGCAGACAGCGGAGCTCAGTCCCTCCCCTCTGGCCTTTGTGTCATTCTGCACCCAGATACCATGGAAATCGGTGTCACAGGAACGCCATGAAGGAGAGGCAGCACAAAGGCCGCTGTGGGTGCCAGCACTCATTTTTACCCGTAGGAAGGTAGCACACCAACAAGGAGTGTCCTGAGGATCGTAGGATTCACCTGTAGGCACAAAGTCTGGGACAGTGAGTTTCTGTTGGTGAACTGAAATTGCAGAGCAGAGGTGGCCGGAGGATGCACTTCAACTAATTATAGTAATAATAGCTGCCACCATTGAGAATTTAACAAGTGCCCGGTAAGTGCTGTGTATACATCATCTCGTTTAACCCTCATAAAAACTCATTTTGTAAATGGAGAAACCGCCTTAGGGATGAAGTGACTGCCCTTAGGTCACCCAGTAAGGGGCAGGGCAGGGATTCAAACTCAGCCCCCAGACAGGGACTCTGTGCCGGGACCACCCACAGCACACCCGCCTCCACCATGTCCTCGGTGTTTTCCCGGCACACTTTCTGCCCTTTTACATAATGAATATTGATTGAAGATATCAGTGCCACGGCCACTGGCACAAGCTGCTGACACACCGTGCTGTGTCCTGGTGATGAAACCCATAGCTGCGTTGTCATATTCGCAGGTGTTGAGGTCCCAAACGTCCTCTTAATCCAGACGGGAGGATGATGCGGAGATTGCAGATTCCTGCCTGTCTGCTGGTTCCCAGTCCTCGCATGGGCCACCCTTTGTTTTCCTGTGTAATGCTTGCTCTTTTTTTTTCTTTTTTTTAACCAGCACTCACATTGGTCTGAGAAGCTTAAAGCCTGCTTTTCTCTCCTATAACTAGTTAGGAGACCACGCTGATGCTGTTTTAGGTGTTGGAAAACTGGGTGAGGAAGCGAGGTGGTACCCAAGTGAGGCTACTCAAGGACTTACTTGATTTTTATTTCGGTATTTCTGACATCAGGAGAGTAATCCCTCCTCAGACTTGACTTTTCCTCATCAGAAGTGCTAGAATCTGAAAACTGCTTCCTGTTCCTTTAGGCAACTGTATAACTCACAAGTCTTTCTGAGTCATGACCAATTGTAGGATGGAAACTTTAGGATCTAAGAGAACCAAAGAAGAGGTAACCATCTGAATGGGGATCTAACCTGGGGACAGGGGCCTCTTAGTATATAAGTGCTCTGGAGGGAAGAAAAGCCAGTTTACAGATCCCTTGTTGAAACTCCAGGGGCCCAAACCCTGAAGAGCTTCTCATAAGGCAGAATATGTAGGGATTAACTGCTCAGCATTTGTTCTTGAGGACTGTAACATATTATTCATGGTCCGTTTTTTGACGTCCCATCTTCTTAGATGATTTTAGTGAACACTGGAAATTCATACAGTTGTTCACAGGCTCATTCCTGGCTTCTGTTTTCCCTACCCATGGTTTCTACCACCCTGACACCCTCCCCCCCACCCCCCGTCACCCTGACACAACACCACCACCAAAAGGCTTTCAGCTTTTCTATGGCCAGGTCTCCTCTTTGGGGCCACTTTCAGGTGTTTACACCTCCAAGTTGAGGCAGAGTAACTTGTCTTTGTTTAACATGTGAGATCAGCAGAGTGATCTCTGCTGTGTGCCAGGCACATACTCTACTGTGTTGGGCAATGGAGTTAAATGACATATAGTCTTTGCCCTCAGGGACTTTGCAAACTAGCTGGAACATGGACGGTTTTGCCTTGTCTGTTGGTCTCTAGCTATGTACCAAAGTCAAGATTCTTTTGGTTTTAAGTGATAGGAAATTCAAGTCAAATTGCTTGAAACCAAAGTATAAGGGAGGTGGGATAGAATGGTTCATGCTATCTGCAAATACACAGGTATCTGGCTTCAGGCATGAGTGGACCCGCACACTCCCAGGGGAGCACCAGGATCCAGTCACTTTTCATCAGCTGCTGCTTTTCGTGGTGGCAAGGTGGCTTCTGCAACCCTGAGCAGTTCAGCAATCCCAGTGGACAGAGAGTTATTGGGAATTTGAGTCCTGTACACATTTCTGAAACAATTGCTATGGTCAGAGGGATTAAGAACACTTACAAGCCTGGCCTGGATCAGGTGCCCATCCTTGGAGCTGGGAAGAGGCATCAGCCCCCTTGTATGACATGATCTGAGAGCTGGGGGTGGGGAGACTTCTACAGAAAAGTTTGTTACCTGATGAAGGGGCCACAGAAGCCAGGCAGTTAAATATAACAGAGTTGTACTACATGCATAATGAATGGTTTATTCCGTACAATATCCTTTAGGTTAGCTGGGCATGCTCAAGGGATATCATTAATCACTGGAATTGCCTTCTCCTTGACAAGCAACATCCCTCCAGTCCAAGCCAGACTGGATTGAATAGACCATAAGTGTAACTCGCTAAAATATGACCTGAATTTGCTCTCCATTGCAGTGACCTGGACAGAAATAATATCACCAGGATCACCAAGATGGACTTCGCCGGGCTCAAGAACCTCCGAGTCTTGTAAGTAGTGGATGGCTCTCCAGTGCATTTTCTTTTTCAGCTCTTTAGCTTCGCAAAAAATGTTCCACTGCCTTGACACCACACTCCCAAGCCCTGGACAACAGGAATTCACCTTTCTGCAGCAGAAAGGCCCTCATTAGTGCACCTTCGTGCTCACAGGTATCACATTCTGTGTCTGGCTGCCGCTGGCTGAACTAGATTGATGGAAGAACTTAGTTCAAGTGACAGGGAAAACAGAAGGCTATAAACGAATAAATCAACATGCCCAGCTTCTAGGATGACAGCAATGTCAGGTTGACTAACCATGCTTCCTTCCCATAGAGATGATAATTTCTTCTCCAGCCTGTGCTTTAAAAGAGCAGTCAGGACAAAAGTTATTTATCTTGTTGCTTAATAGAGAGGAGGGGAGGATGGAGGGAGAGAGTTGGAATGGGTCAGAGCGCTTGCTGAACACCCACAGCCGTGCAGAAGGTAGCAAAATCTGAGATGGGCATTGATGAAATAGGGGAACAAGGAATATCAAGTTCCATTGCTGAACATTGAACACTTTCATCCATCCTTAAGTGTGTGAGTGATAAGAAGCTTCCCAAGTACTTGTTCATTGAAAAGTCTAAGACATGCAGAGGTACAAGAGAGGAGTAATTAGATCTTCGTTTCTTCTTTACTGAGTGGTTGATTTGGATGCGTAAGTCTTGCTCGGGACCTGGAATGCAGCCTGGGCAATTTGGCCAGGGCCTTGATGTTTCTTGTTTTGTGGAATCTTGGCTGGCAAATCATTACCTGAAGTAACAGCTAAAGTCTTGGTACCTGAAGCTACCTCCTCTTATTTACTAATAGCCCCATATATAATTTTGTACTTGGGACAGGAAGTACCAGGTTCTGGTCCTGACTCAAAAGTGACTGCCCATATAACCCTGGGCAGATCACGGTTCGTATGTGGGCTCCGATTTTCTCATTTGTAATACAGGGTAGGAACCAATAGAAGTCTTTCCAACTCCCAGAGTTACGCATACAGCGCTCTATGGTTTTAACATTTTCACAAACGGTCTGGTTATTCTCACTACCACTGGTGAAGCGTGACTTTCATAACATTGTTTTTCTTTTTCTGATTGAAAAGAGTTAGTGGTAATGATGATGATGATGATGACAAACCGACCTGTAGGTAACACTTTCCATGGGCCCAGTGCAGTGTTACCTAGTGCTAACATGAGGTAGACATTACTCTTAAAACCCTATTTGCAGTGAGGAAACAGGCACAGGTAGGGTAAGTAGTCCCAATGCCACGTAGCAGGTGACGGAAGGAGTGGGACCGTGTGCTTTCTAACCGCCGTGCACTGCTGCTGCGCGTCTATGTTACAGAAGGCTTAGAAGACCAAGGCAGGCATAGTCCACCCGTTTTGTAAATGCAGCTCTGATGTGCAGGGGCTTACCCGAGCTGCTCTGAGTGCCAGCATGTGGGAACTCGGGGGTCTGAATGCTGGGCCTCCAGCCAGCAGAAGCTCTCCCACTCTGTGCCAAATATTTCTTTTCCCCCAAGCAGCCATGTGTCTGTCAAGTGACTGGCAGCTCTGAAAAGGTGTATGTGGATCAGAACTGAGATTGGAATATGGGTGGGGGAATCCCGTGGTTCAGTTTTAGGGTGATTTTTATTGCAAAGATAGAGGCAGTAACTCATTATTCCCTGTCATTTGCCAGGTTAAAAGACAGACATTTGTTTAGCTTCTGTCCTTATTTTTTTCCATTTCTTCTCCCTGTGTCTGTGAGATTTCCTTTCATACGAGTCAGAAGTTTTACCTAATGCTTCATTTTCTAACAAAGTCAAAAATAACCCTTTGATTTTCTTACCGTTACATCAGAAAGACTATTAAAAAATTCCAATTTTCATATCTGCTCTCTGCAAATAGAAAGTTTAAAGTAATCACAAAAGATCGTATTAATATCCTCTGGATGGTCTACAACATTCCTTTGACTACAGTTTATCTTTTCTGTTAATTGGTACATTCTTTTTATTTTGATAAGCAATGCCAAAAAGCCTTCCCCTACCCTACTTTATAGACTCTGCTAATACACGGGGTTTCATTATCTCCCTTATCAACCCAAAGACAATCCTATTCAAGTGGCCCTTTGTTACTGTAAAAGAATCTGCTAGGTGGAATAGCTGAAATGCTTTCTAGCTAACGCCAATAAAATACCCAGACATTTTTACCATGTTTTCCTTCAGTCTATTCTTTTTAGCTGAGTAACCTAGACAACTATCTTTTTAGAAAAGCTTTCTTCACACCTTGGCACGTTCCCCATATCTGTTTCTTATTTACAGTTTCTAGAGAAGCCAGAAAAGACTCAATAGCCTTGAATAATTTGAGCTTGCCACCCATCTCCATGCAGAACTGTTAACGCCTGCGAAAGCAGATAAAATGGATATTGAGGAACTCCAGTCTCAGCCCAGGGCGATTTTCCCCAAATGAAGTGCATTCAAGGATAAGACATAAGGGTTGCCCGTGACAATTCTTTCTCCCACAGGGTGGGAGTAGGAAAAAGTCTCTTCAGGTGGTATCAATTATATTCCCTTTCTTAGCCGTCTGTGTAAGAACTCTGCTATGCTCACAATGTGGGCGCCAGCTTTATCCCGAATGGGGTTAATAAAAAAATGGGGTTAAACTCTGCCGCAGCCATCGTCATATGGGGGCGATTTCCGATTCTGATCCAGTGCTAAAACAACAACAACAAAAAACAAAAAAAACCAAAAAACAATGTCCAAAGAATTGAAAATGAGCACAGTCTGTGTCCCTCTAACTCAGAACAGACTCCAGCCACGGACAGCCCTCCCGGGTGTCCAGCCCTTCCTGGATCCCCTGTCCTGACATGAGGGGGCTGTCTGAGACTTTAGTGCATATTCCTGGCTTGTGTCTCAGCCTGGAAGTCCAGATGCAAGGGGCATAGCTCATTCATTGGTTGATTCATTTAGCTGTCAAGTATTGATTATCTATGGAGCCTTTGTGTGCCAGGTACTAGGCTAGACTCTGCTAGGTCTAGGAGGTGGATCTCGAGGGAGCCTTAGATACCTTTTTGGTCAGGGTCCCAGCAGGAAAGAGATGATACTTACACAGGGCGAATGGGGAGTGCTAAATAGATAATTATTCACAAAGGTGGGAGAGAAACATAGAAGAAATGCCATAGTTCCCTAAAGCTAGTGACAACAGGAAGCCACTGCGACCCCCTGGGCCTCAAGGAGCAGTGGGAACAAGTAGGTACCAGAGATACCAGAAGAGATAGGGATGGTGTGACAGGGCCTGTGGTCTTAGGTAGAGGGACGCAGTCAACCTAAGTGGCTTGGCGGGGAGGAAAAGACAATAAATCCTCCAACCTGACACGTATCTCATATAGATACGCTTGCATTTCTTCTGCTCCCTTGTCTGAAAGAGGCTAGGAGTGTTGGCTTAATTAGTAGAGGACTAAGAGATTCATCATAGGAGGTGGAAGTTAGGCTCCTTCAGAAACCCAGAGAGAATGTGGCACTCATCCACCCTAGAGTTGGTCCTTGTTATAATTGGGAAATAATGACCGAAAATTCTGGGATGGATGGATTGATAGTAAAAGCTTAGCTGAGCAAACCCCCAGTCACTAGTATTAAACTTGTTCGCTGCTTAGCACGAGGTGCTAGTGTAAGACTGTTAGCATTCCAAGGCCCTCCTTGCATATGGCAGAAAGGAAAAGGAAGAGAAGGAAACGAACGTTTATTGAGCCTCTAATTGTGCTCCAGATCCTGGGCTAGATAATTTACTTTTTCTATTTTTATTCTCCTATGAACATATGCAGTGTTTTATTTTCCCTATTTTGCAAATAAGGAAACGGAGTCTCAGCGAGATTGACTAGCTAACCCAATATTACACCGTCAGCCAGTGAGAGAGCAGGACAGAGATCCTGAGCTAAACCTGGACAGCACACTGGACTTGGGGTGGGAGGGTGCCCCTACCCAGCTGTGAGACTTTATGTAAATAATTTCTCCTTGGGCAAATCTTTTACCCTCTCCGTTCAATCGTCTTCATATCCATTAAGTGAGGAGCACAGGAGGGGTCAGCCGACCTGGCCAGAAGCCCCAGAAGCGTGAGCAGCAGAATGGATGGGGACCCCCGCAAACCGCGGAGCCGGGTGCCCTGGGCTGACCCCATCCGATACTCGCTCTGGCCAGCTGATGTCTGGAAACGCGAGAGCTGGTTTTTTTCTTTTGTAGGGTGTGTGTGTGAGAGAGAAATATCCTGATTTTTGACTGTTTGTAACACATTCACAAAGACGTAAAATATCCTCGAGCCCAAACAAAATAACACTGCCCACTCTGATAGAAACTTCACGAGTCTCGGGCTAGCCTTTTCCGGAATATAATCAGCACGTGCCGTGGCCCATTGGCTCCCATTCAGCAAGCATCTTCGAAGCAGCTGCTGCCCTAGGCAGCCGTGTCAGGAGTAGGATTCCGGACAGAAGGTCCGTCTCCTCGCTCCTCAGGCATGGTGGGACGATGGACTTGCAAAGTAAACACAGGGCCCAGGGGTCAGGGCTGAGGAGCGCAGGAGGTCGAGGCTGTTCGGGAGGGTTCGTGGGGAAGCGGAGAGGGAGCCTTCCCCTGGCGCCGCTTCCTCTCCTCCTGCGTTCCTTCCAGCAATGTACTCCAGCAAGTATGGTGCTTGAGGTGCTTGAGCACACCCTCCTCCTGCCTCCTCCAGAGAAGCCCACGGCCCTTCCTGTTGTAAACTCCACCTTCCAAACAAGCGTCCTTCCATCACAACTGCTGCCCGTGCCACCCCAAGTCCCATCAGCCACCGAGTGCAATCTGTGTCATTTCCCAGCCCAGGGTCACCCCAGCGGAGGCTGCGCAGCTCCACGGCCTCCCTTGCCTGCTGTTCAGCTAATCCACTTTAAGCTGCCATTTTTTTTTTAAGTTAGGGAAACAAATGTTTCATTGTATGCTCAGTTCTTAGGATATGCCATGTGCATGAGTCAAACTCACTTAAGCAGAGTATTTCAGATTTCTAGTCACCTGCTTGGAGGACTTACTGGGAGAGCAAAGCTTGTGGCTGGGGCAGGGAGCTCAGGCTTCTGTGACCATCATCATCAGGAGTTGGAGATTAGTGGGGCCCTGGGTGAGAGGTGTTCCTGAGACCAGGCTGGTTTTCTTGGCGACAGCCAGCTGTCTCATAGTCGCTTCACCCTTTCCACTAGGGTGAGCAGGGAAGGCCCTCTTCAATGAAGTATTTTTGACTCCTTGGAGGAGGGAGCTCCGAGGGAAGAGCTGCTGAATATATGTGTGGTTTTTATAAGGAGCAGCTTTTACCTCTTCCTTTTCTGTGCAGCATCCTGCAGTGCTTGGGGGGACATTCGCTGGGAACATTCTTAAAATAGAGGCATGGAAACCAATCTGTCAGGTATAAGTGTGCAGGCGGTGAAACCCTGGTTACCGTGACACCAAACCGGGATGTGAGTTCTCTTGTCCCACCAGACTGATCCTCGTTGGCGGGGCCCAGGGGTTCGTGGGAGGGGCTGGGTAACTGTGCCTGCATGGCCTGAGGCCCAGCACGAGGGGCCCCGAGCCCAGCGTTGTCCTTGACCTTGTTGCCTCTGTGGTTCTAGGCATCTGGAAGACAACCAGGTCAGCATCATCGAGAGAGGCGCCTTCCAGGACCTGAAGCAGCTGGAGCGATTGTAAGTACTGCACGACCTCCTTTCTTGAAAAGCATTTTTTTGGTTTGGGTGTTTTTGTTTTTGTTTTGGTAAATTGCCCTGTGATGTTGTTAAAGGCTCCGATGTTTTTTAAAAAAGTTTGTTGTTATACTTAAAGCACATTAGATGCATGTTAAAGAGACAGCAAGATCCTCTTAAACACTTTTTCTTTAAAAGATGCTAGAATCAGCATCTGGGGGTTGTTTCTCTTCTTCCCAGCCTTGAGCTCTCTTGGTATCTGCATGGGGCTGGTTTTCACCAAGCCTTAGCCTTCTCTTCCACGGAGGAGGGAAGCCTGCGTCGCCCCTGTCATGGGAACCCACGTCAGATCTCCCTCCTGCTCTGCTCGGGCAGAAGCTCCCTCCTGGGTCCTCTCCTCCAGGTTCCCCTGCCCCCCACTCTCGGGGAAGAGGCAGGACAGGCGAGTGGGTGCAGCCTGCGGTGAGCTTGCGTGTCCTCTGAGTGAACATCAGCCTGTGTCAGGAAGTCCCCACATTTCCACGAGAGAGTACATTGCTGGTGGTTTAAAAATAGGCTGGTGTTCTGACTCGAGGAGAGGGAGAGAGGTGGGGACGGGAGATGGATGGAGCCTCCATTTGTTCTGTTGGTGAATACTTTTGCAGAAAACTCTTGGGTCACTTTGATGAGGAAGGCTGCTCAGATGGTTAAGTGGGCAACTTCACCTTTCCTCAGTTAATCACATCTGGCAGCTCATCACATCTGGATATTTGCTTTGTGCCCTCTGAGCGAGGATTGTCCCCAGGAGCACTCAGTCATGCTGGTGGGCGGCTCTCTTCAAGGCTTCCCTCCCCATCCTGGTTGCCCTGACATTTCAGCGTCTTTCTCCAGTAGTTGGGGGATGAGGCTGCCACAGCTCACCTAGAATTGTGCTCTATTTACCTGTCCTGTTGCCAAATTTGGTTTACAAAACTGGGCTTGGGTAACATGGTGTGCCTGCCACCGCCTTGTTAGCTTTGTGACGTGCCATCTTTTCCCATGGGGTCATTCGTTATATGGGAACAGGGAAGGTCCTCATCGCATGCCAATTAGTATTACCCAAAAAATGCTTTTCCTCCTCTCTGGTATATGAACTGCCTCATTTATTGTTCTCCTTCTAGGTCAAATTCCAGCATATGTTCTGCTGTTGTTGGTTTGAAAATATGACCTTTATTTCTTGCAAGGGAAAATAGTGATAAAAGTAATGAATGTTGCCTCTGTTTACACATTTAAGTTTTTTAAAACGTACATTCTTCTCCTTGTTTAGACCAAAGGAAACACAGAAGTATTTGTTGAACCTGATTCCTTTGTATGAAAAAATCAGCATTTACACAGAAAGATAAATACATGGTCCTTTGTGAGAAAGGCCAGCTCTTGCTTGGTCTTCTGATTAGAAGGGTAAAAAAATTCCCAATTCATTAACTTTATGGTTGTTGGGAAGGAACTAATTGAGTACCTTGGACATGCTCAGAACTGTGCCAGTATTTCCTGTGCTGTCTGTTCTTTTATCCCCACGAAATTCCTATGAGGTGTTATTACCCTCATTTTGCAGATGAAGATACAGAGGCTTAGGGAGATTGAGCCAAAGAAAGGAACCAATGGGAGAACCAAGATTCAAAGCCACATCTGTCTGACATCAAAGACCATGTTCTTTCATGCTCCTGTGCTGCAGACGTTAGATGAAGTGTGATCTTTAGCAATGGCCCTGCAAATAGCCTCTCACATACCCATTGAACTCCAGGGAATATCAGTGGAATATTCTGGCAAAAGGCTCTTTTCTTTGGCTTGGCCAGCAAGCCTGAAATACCACGCATGTCTGGGGAACTGAAGGGATTACAATTGCAGAGGAAACCTGTGTGTATTAGGCGGGTAATGCTAGCTGCTGCACTAGATAAACCCTCAAATCTCAGTGACTTAACACAGTGGAAGTTTACTTTTCATTCATTTAAAACCCACTGTGGGTGTTCCTGATAGGGCTTCTGTCCTCCAAGGGAAGACTCGGGGACTCCGTCCACTCCTTGACTTCACTGTCTTTAAGTCTTGGCTTCCAATGCGCCAGTGTTTGTCTGCATCAAGCCAGCAGGAGGGAGACACGGTGAAGGTTTGCACATGGGAGGTGTTCATGGTGAGACCTGGAGGAAGTACACATCGCCTCCACTCTGACGTACCTTGGGATAGAGCTCTGCATGTGGCCACAGGAAACTGCAAGGGAGGAGGAAAAGTAGTTGAGCTCTCTGCCCAGAAAGTAAAAGAAACAGGCTTAGTGAACAGCCAGCCAGGCTCTGACTTCTACTGCAAGTGAGCTGAAGAAGTACTGGGTCAGGAAGAAAAGCGGAAGTATAGGCAGCTGGATTCGTATGCACAGCTGGCCAGGCATCCTATAAGGCAGCAGCAGCAGCAAGAAGGGGTATGTGTGTGACATTCATCCTGACTGGTGTTAATCTGGTTGTGGTTATTCACTTTGTCCCCAAACAGACTCAGGGATGTCTGAGGAATGAGGAAATAATGTATAATTGCTTTTAACAACTGAAGAAGATGGATAGCGCCACCCCTGCCTCTCACTCCTGGCTCACCTTACCTGCGTCTCTGTGTTGGTAGTAGATTTGTCTTTATTGATCATATTCTGAAAGACAGTCTGGAAGTAATATGGGTTTTGAGACTTCATTTTTGGAGGGTTTGTTTCCATTCTGAATAGTAATATTGGCGTGTTCTTTTGGGGAGCACTGAAAGGGGAAGGAAGCTTGCCCTCCGGGTCTCAGCCTGGAAGTCTTTGTTCTTCCATGAAAGGACCCCTCCTTTTGACTTGAGTGTGGTGTCCGTCCTCTCAACACAGGACTGTCCCTCCCACAGCACTTACACGACACTATGTTCTAATTCCCCATTTGCCAGATTGTTTCTTCCCGAAGCTATAATTATGTGGAGGTCAAGATTCATGTCCTGTTTAGCTCTTAATCTCGTAGCTTGAACAAGGCATGATAGTAAATGCTTGAGGAATATTTATTAAAAATACTTTTTTTTTTTTCCCCTGTACCAGTGGTTCTCAGCTGGGTCTCATTTTGCCCCCAGAGAACACATGGTGATTTCTGGACACGTTTTTGATGTGTCACAACTAGGGGATGCTACCTAGCAGATAGAGGCCAGGAATATCTCTAAACGTCCCAAAATGCACAGGACGGCCCCATAACAATTATCCAGCCTAACGTGTTACGAGCGCTGAAGTTGAGAAATTCTGCTCTTTGCCTATTAATGTGTGTCAGCATGTTGGACACTTTACACGGGCCACTTCATTTAATCTACACGAGAATTACGAGATTAGAATTACCCATGTCCCTCATGTGGTAAGGTAAAAATTCAAAGCATCACCTGTTACGTATTGTTCCTAAATATGTTTACTGTCAATCAAATTTAGCTAGATCTCACTTCTGGTTTCCAGAAAGTGAATAGGATACAGGAAAAAATGAAATGAAACCATGAGAAAACAAATTCCATAGATGGGATGTCCTATGAAATACTGCACTGGTCTCTTAAACTCAATGTCAAAAAAAAAGGTGGGAGTTGACTGTCCTAGCTTCAAAAAAAGCTTAGGATAGAAACAGTAACACAAAAATTGTGGAAGGGTCAATGGAATTAAATTGTTCTAAGATCCTTGAGTTAT
This sequence comes from Lepilemur ruficaudatus, assembly GCA_963574885.1. Classification (NCBI taxonomy): domain Eukaryota; kingdom Metazoa; phylum Chordata; class Mammalia; order Primates; family Lepilemuridae; genus Lepilemur; species Lepilemur ruficaudatus. The sequence continues at coordinate 19,182 of CAUYRT010106421.1, forward strand.
TTAGGAAGTGGTAATAGTGCTTAAGTTTATTGCCTTGTTAAATCAAGGATGCCTGTTGTAATGTGTAGGATAGCCTCTAAAAAAGTGAAAAAATTGTAATAACCAAATAAAGGGAGAAGGGACATGGTATGATACAAAAATATGTAGTATATAAAATGAGGGATGAAAGGAATGAAAAAAGAACATAGAACAAATGAGACAAATAGAAAACAAATAGTAAGATAATACATTTAATCACAAAGACTTCATAATTGCTTTATATATAAGTGAGCTAATCCTCCAACTAAAAGATACAGACTGTCAGAATGACTTAAAACACAATAATTATATGCTTCTTACTAAAGACATATTGAACATAGAGATGGAGAAAAGTTAAAAATAAAAGGATAGAAAATGATACCATGAAAACACTAACCAAAAGCTTGGTGTAGCTCTATAAATGCTGGATAAAATACTTCAAAAAAAGGAACATTATTAGGTAGAAAAGGGACATCATCTTGATAAAGCAATAAATGTACCAGGAAGATACAGCAACTCTATGTATGTGTGTCTAAAAATGTAGCCTGAAAATATACAAAGCAAATATTGACAGAATTAAACGGACAGACAAGCTCATAATCATAGTTAAGATACCTTTCTCAGTAATTGATGAACCAAACAGATACAATTACTAGTAACATATGGAATATTTTAATAACAATATTTGCAAATCTGATCTAACTGGTATTTAGAGAACACTGCAAACAAATGTAGAATAAACGTTCAAGCATATATGAAACCTATATCCATCTTAAGAAGTTAGAGCAAGAACAACAAAACAAAAGAAAGGAAATAATTAAGAGCTGATGTATAGGAAATAGAAATGAATATATAAGAGAAAAAGTCTAAAAAGCCAAACTTTCATTCTTGAAACAATTAATAAAATTATAAACACTGGCAAGACAGATCAGAAAACAACAAAGAAAGAACCAATTACCAATACGAGGGATAAAATGGGAGACATGACTATGGATATTGCAAATATTAAAATGATAATAAGAGCAGAGTTTGACAACTTTATCCCAATGATTTTACAGATGAAATGAAATTGAAAATGTACCAAGAAGGGATAGGAAATTTGTCATATATATTAGAGAAATTGGGTCTTGAAATATTTCATCAAGAAAAACCCAGGCTCAGATGGCTTTACCAGTGAACACTACCAACATTTTAAGGAATGAATAATATCAATTTAACTTATACTCATTCTGTAAAAAGAATGATCATTTGTCATTGGGCCAGCATAACCTTGATAGCAAAATTCAATAAGGACATTTTAAGAAAAATATAAACTGAGATATTTCATTAATATTTGTACAAACTTCCTAACAAAATCCAAGCAGAATGAATTTAATGATACATGAAAAGGATAATATATTACAACCAAATTTGTCTTGTAAACTTGGTTTACAAGGAAGCAAAGGTTGGTTTAGTATTAGAAATTCCCCCTCCCAAATAAATACATGCTGAACAACTAGGATAGCAAAACCAAAGACACATAGACAACATTTATAATAAACTAGTGGGCAAAGTGTTCTGGTAACACGCCAGTAGATGGTTACAAGACTTTTGTGGTATCTCATCTGTATGGGAGGAAAGCAACTGAACTTCTTGTGGTCCTAAGAACAAGAAATGCCTTAAATTACCAATCTGTGCTCTTTGGAAAATGCAGTGGTCCATCTGAGACAAGCTGCCAAAAACAGAAAGAAGTTCTTTTAGATCCAACTTAGGGAAAGTGCAAAGGAACAGTGATGTGATAATGACTGATAATACTCGGAGCATTCTGGGCTCTGGAAAACTCTTCAAATAAACAAAACAAGGCTCCTTTCCTAGAAAGGCCTAGCATTGATATGAAAGTTTTGGGAGTAGTTGATTGGAATAGGGACATTAATGGAAATGGAAAGAGAACTTCTTGATTAAAATGTTAGAATTCATCAGCTCATATCAGAGAAAATACAAAGGCATGCTTTTTACTATTTTGCAAAAACAAACAAGAGTGAGCTCTAGCGTCTTGAAGCTAAAAAAGCTGTAATTTCTTACCGCTCCCTCCTATAACCAAAGGGAAATTTATCTCACTTAAAAATAAGCCACCAAAAGGATTCTGATTAGAGCTCATACAAAGGTTTTTTATGAGAAGAATAAAAAAGAATAAGAAGCATAATAACGTCCCTATAAATAATGTCAACATGCAAAAAGAGATACTATAAAATAGATGAAAACTATAGTAGAATGGTTCAAAACTAGTTTATAAGAATATAAGAGCCTATAAATTATAAAAACATAAATCTGAATTTTAAAAATAGATGGAAAGTAGGATTTGAAAGTAGGGATGAAGAACTCAAAAAAAAAAAAAAAAGAATTTAAAAATGGGCATTTTAAAATACTGCCAATACAATACTAAAGGTGAACACACTAGTAGGAGTTACACTCTCCAGTTTCAAGACTTACTATAACATCAAGACAGCATGTTACAATAGACACATAAATCAATGGAACAGATAAAGAGCCTAGAAATAGACCCATGCAAAAATAGTCAACTGATATTTTGACAAAAGTACAAAGATAATTCAATGGAGAAATAATTGACTTTTCAACAAATGGTGCTAGGACAATTAGATGTCCATCAGCAGAAAATGAACCTGGACACAAACCTTACATCTTACACAAAATTTAAGTCAAAATAGGTCATAGACCTAAATGCAAAATGTAAAACTATAAAACTTCTAGAAGAAAGCAGAGGGGAAAATTTACGTGAGCTTGGGTTTGGAGATGAGTGTTTTGATGTAACACCAAAAGCTTGATCCATAAAAGAAAAAATTGATAAATTAGACTTTATTAAAATGAACCACTTCTACTTTACAAAGGACACTGTTAAGAGAATAAAAGCCACAGACTGGGAGAAAATATTTGCAAAACACACATCTGATAAAGGACTTGTATACAAAATATACAAAGAACTTTTTGACTCTGGAGGTTGAGGCCAGGAGTTCAAGGCTGCAGTGAACTATAATTGTGCCACTATACTCCAGTCTGGATGACAGAGCAAGACCTCATCTCTTGGGAGTCGGGGGATAAGAGACACCCCATTTCCCTAAAAAAGAAAGAAATGGGCAGAAGATTCAAATAGGCACTTCACCAAAGATGTCCAGTTGGTACGTAAGCATATGAGAACATACTCAACATCACGTTTCATTAGGATGATACAAATCAGATGACAATGAGATGCCACTGCACTCCTGTTAGAATGGCCCAAATACAAAACATTGACAATGCTAACTGCAGTTGAGGTGGAGTAACAGGAACTCTCACTCATTGCTCATGGTAATCCAAAATGGTACAGCTACTTTGGAACGCAGTGTAGCAGTTTCTTACAAAGCTAAACATATTCTTATCATACAGTTGAGATCGGTGGTTGGTAAAGGTTCAGGGAAGAAGGAGTGGGAAGCTGAATGAAGTAAAGCGCGGTTGGGGGTAGGGGTTAGAATGGTGAGCTGTGCTGCATGACACTGAAGCGGTGGCTACGTGACACTATGCATTTATGGAAACCCATAGGGTTTTGCAGCAGGAAGAGTGAAGCTTAATGTATGCAAACATCAAATCACTTAGGAAATGGAGGCATCCCGGATGGAATGCAGACTGTGATGAATGTTTGGATCTACCTCATTGAAGGCGATGGGGGGAAAGGTGCTAACCTAAGTAGCTGTGGCAGTGAGTGGATTCTGTAAGACTAACGGCAAAAGGCACTGCACGGAAGAACTGTACTCTAGTTGATAAATTTTTTTCCCACGGGGGTATGAGTTAGCAATTCTGAAAAAGTCCTTAAGCCTTCAATCAGAAACCTATAATGGAAAGAAAACCAGATTTCCGGCATATTTTTTGATGCCAAGACTTTATGCCAGAGTACGAATGAATAACTTACTAAAGAAAATGAAATGAGAACCACAGATTTTATATTTAGCCATACTGACATTCAAGTAATGACTGCCGTCTGACTGTTATGAGCATTCAAGACCTCGGGCACTGTGGTTCCCAGGGAGCCCTTCCTAAGGAGTCTGCCAGGGAACAGACTCCTTGCAACCAAAACACTGGAGAGACGTTGGCATAAGGACAGAGACCGTCGACATTTCCAAGCACCCTGGAAGTTGGGTGGAGACGTATGGCTGGGTTTTGGAATTCCACGGAATGAGAGTGGCAGCGTGATGTGTTGCTTTCCTTCCCTTCGCTGGCTGAACTGAGTGCGCTCGCAGAACCTAAATGACGTAGAAGCACAAAACAGAAGGATTGGTCCCTGCTGGCACACATTTGGCTGTGACATGAACAGGAAATACACTTTTATTGTTTCAAAAATAACAGTGTAATTCATCACATTAACAGAATAAATGAGAAAAGTCATTTCATCTCCATAGATGCAGGAAAAGAAATACTTAATAAAATGTCCCACTAATTCATGATTTAAAAACGTTTGACATATTAAGAATAAAATGGAACTTCTTTACCAAAAAAACCTACAACAAACATCATAGTTGATGGTGAAATATTAAAAATGTTCCCCGAAAGACCTAGACACCTGCCATCATGACTGCTCTTCAAAACTGTATTGGAAATTCTGGTCCTGACAATGATTAAAGAAAAAAAGAAGGAAAGGAAGGGAGGGAGGGAGGAACCAAGGAACCACAGAACCAAGGAAAAAGAATAAAGATTGGGATAGAATAAATATAAATGTTATTTGCAGACAACATGATTGAGTATGTGAAAAATACAAAGTAGTGTAGAGATACACTATCGGAATTCTTAAGTGAATTCCTAAGACCACTGAACACACTGGATACAAGGTCAATATGCCAAGAAATCAATACAATGTCTATATTCAAGCAACAAACAATTAGGAAATTAAAAAAATATTTGCAATAGCACCAAAAATATCAGTGCCTAGGAGTAAGCCTAATGAATGATGTGTAGACCCTTACACAGAAAATGACAACCATTACTGGGAGAAATTAAACATGACTCAAGTATATGGAATGCTACATTATGCTCATGGATTAGAAAATTCAATATTGCAAATCTGGCAATTCTTTTCAAATTGATAGATGAATTTGGTACAATCCTAACAGAAATGCCAGCAGGTTATGGTGAAAATTAATAAGATGATTCTAAAATTTATATGGAAATGCAAATGACCAAGAAATGCAAAGACAGTCCTGAAGACCCACAGAGAGGGACCTTTGATTTGTAACAAAGGCGGCTCTGTGAGGTAGCTTGGAATGGATGGTGTGTCTAATAAACTGTGCTAGAGTAATCGGATATCCATATGGAAAACTTAGCTTGACCCCACCTCGTACCATTCACAAAATCAGTGACAAATGGATTATAGAATTAAAAGTGAAAGATAAAATAAGAACGTTTCTAGAAAATAACATAGATATCCTCATGGTCTTGGGGTAGCTGATATTTTGTAAGCAGGACACATAAGGCACTAAATTTAAAGAAAAATAGGTAATTTGTACTACAATAAAAAAATAACTTTTGTCCATCAAAATAGACTGAGTGAAAAAACATGTCCCGGAGTGGGTAAAGATATTGGCAGTGCATATAACTGGCAAAAAACTTATTACTTGAGGATTTATAAGAACTCCTACAAATCAATTTAAAAAAAAAGAAAAATGACTCAGTAGAAAAATGGGTAAGAGTTTGGACACTGCACAAAAGAGGATGTCCAAATGGCCGATGATCATATGAAAAGTGGCTTAGTGTGTCATTAGTCTTTAGGGAAATGTAAAATCGCAGTGACGTATACCACACACCCATTAAAATGGCTAAGACTTACCAAGTGTTGATGAAGATGTGAAACAACTGCACTTATCGTATCCTGCTGTGGGAATAATTGATAGAATTAATCCAGAACACTGGCAGTGTCAGCTAGAACTGAACATACATGACCCATAAGATGCAGCAATCCCACTCCTGAATACATACCCACAAAAAGACATACATGAATGTTCATATGAGCACCATTTTCAATAGCCCCAAGCTGGAAAAAAGCCAAATGCTGATTGACATTAGAATAAATAGATTGTAGTGTATTCATTTAATGGAATTGACTAATGGAAAATGAAAACAACACAAAAAAACCTGCTACACATAACCTCATGATAAATCTCAGAAACATATGAGTGACAAAAGCCAGACATAAAAGAACATATATCACCTGATTCCATTTGTATAAACTTCAAAAACAGGCAGCAAAACTAATCTGTGGTGTTAGAAGTCAGGGTAGTGATTAGCAAGACATGTTTGCAAATGGGCACGATGGGATTTCTGGGGTGTTCATCAGCTGTTTCTTAATCTGGACAGAGATTTCGTGGATCTGTTCACTGGGTGAAAATGCTTCAAACCATGCAATTTTGATGTGTGCATTTTTCTGTCTATTTGTTTTACTTCAAACGATAATTTATTTTAAAGAGAGTTAAGAGACATATAGCAACCAGATTCGATGCATGGCTCTTAATTGAAGCCTGGTTTGAGGAAAGGAATGTATAAAACAAAATTTTGGGACAAATGGAGAAATGCAAATGTAGATTGGATATCACATGTTAGGGGATTATAGTTAACTTTACAGGTGATAATAGTATAATAGTCTAGTTATATGTAGGAAAACCTTCTTAATTTTTTGAGAAGCATGCTTCAGTATTTCTGGATCAAGTGTCCTGATGTCTGTAACTCATAGTAAGTCTCCACCAAGGTTGTGGATAGGTTCCTGGAAACCACAACTTTAAGTGAAATGACCTATCATGAAAGAAATTTTAACCATAGGTGAATGGATATAAACAAAAATTAAGTTCCTATGACATATTTCTGATCACAAAAACATCACCAAACTTCCAAGACCAAAACACTTCAAGTAAAATTAAACACTGAAATAAATGTGAGCTATACATACAGTTAAGGAAGGTTAATAAAAACAAGTAAGATGATTATTTACCCAGTTATTCCAGTTCAAGGTTATGGGTGGTTGAACCTGTTCTGAAGTTCAGGACAAGAGGCAAGAACCAGCACTGGCCAGGACACCGTCCCATGGTGGCGCACACTCACGCTCACACAGGGACCATGTAGACACGCCAGTTCTGCTCTTTTGCATGCCTTAGCACATGGGAGGAAACTGGTATATTGGAGAAAACCCACACAGACATGTGCACACTCCACACAGGCAGTGGCCCTGCTAGGGAGTGATTTTTTTTTTTTCTCATCAATGTTACGACAAAATGACGTTGAATGAAACAATATTCCTGAGGACCTGCCAGTACTTTAAAATGGTTCAGTAAAGAAAAGATAAAACAAATGTAGCAAAATGAAAATAATTGTTGAATCTAAGTGATGAGTATGGAGATACTCAAAATATATGTATTTTCTATATATTTGAACATTTTTTGATAAAAATTTTTTAAAAGATGTATTTTTTAAAATGATCATATCCTTTTCACAGAGGAAAAAGAAATGTGAAGCTCAGGGAGTTAAAGTAACTTGCCATGGTAAGATTTGAATCCAGGACTGTTCTAAATGCAGGTGCCAGGAAAAGAAAACATAACATAACCTTCAGGAGCTGGAAAGAGATCCAGTTTTCTCATTTTACAGAAAAGGAAACAAGCTAGAGAGGGAATTGGACTTCCGTGAAATGTGAATGCAGCGTGCAAGTGTTTGAAAGTGGGACTTGCCTTGGTGTTAGCTCTGTCTTTCCAAAGAGCAGAAAAACCGTGGTGTTCTTAGCTCTAACTCAGAGTTCACATCTACTCATATTCATTGTATGTGAAACAAATAATTAGATTACATACTTAAATGCATGTGTGTAGCAAATATATTCTTTTAAATTACTGCAAGTTATTTTGTTCCCAGCAGATAGAACCCTGCTTGTCCCGCCAACGCTAATGTGTGTTATGTTCCTTAAACCGATCGTTCAGAGGCCAGACACCCAAACAGCCCATGAATGTGGCTTTTTCTTCATTCAGCCTCATTCGTATCAACATCAAAGCCTGACCATTGTTATTAACTCAGAATTAGGGACAGGCTTTTCTTTGTGAAATTTATCGCCTGCGGTGTCTACTATACTTAAATTACTCTAAGTCCATGAAAAACACCCCAGTTTCTGTGTGGGTGTAAGCTACCAACACCAGAAACACCACTGTTGACACAGGATATTTTATTGGCTTATTTTATTTTTCCTTTTTTTTTTTTTTTAAATAACTTACATCTTGGCATATAGTCTGCCATGGTCCCTTAAGAATTGCAAGTCAGAATGAAGGGAAGCCATAAAACTGAGAAACACTAGGGGAACATCAAAGCTGAAGAAGATGGTCAAGGCCAGCAGCAGGCGGAGCCCACCCTGCTAGGTTTCCTCCCACCAAGCTCTTTCTTCCCTGGGTGCATTGAGAGGACGGAGGCAGGTCGGTAGGAGGTTGTTGGAAAACTTAAGCCTAAAACCTTCAAAGTGTCATCTAGGAGCTGTCTCCCTTGAGCACCAAACCTGGGACTATAGACTTAGTGGTGGCAGGAATTTAAGCAGATGAGCAGGAAGGAAATATAGCAAGAGATGAGGATGATGCAAGCATGGGCTCTGCAGTCCTGGCCCATACTGACTACTAACTAGCTGTTTGACCTTAGGAAAATTCGTGAACCTCTCTGAGCCTCTGTTGCCTCATCTATAAAACATGTACTTATCTACCTCATAGCACTGCTGGGAGAATGACATAGCATACACACAAAGAATTTAGTGTATCTGGCTCATAGTTAGTGCTCCGGGGCATTTGACTGTAGGCCCTGAAGTAGGACTAACAAAAATGACTATATATTCCTGGGAAATCTCTAAGACAGGCATTTTCAAACCTTTTCCCACTAATTTCTTCTGCCACCCCCCTCCACAGCAACCCACCTACCTCCAGAGAGGGGTTGCAGGAATCTTTTTTGTCCTGTGCATTAAACAAGTCAATGTCATGTCATTTATTGAGCATCTGCTGTGTACTGGGTCTTACGTTAGTACTAGAGTTCTTGTAGAGGAATGCAGTAGAACCCGTGCCCTCAAGGTGCTTGCAGTCTACTAGGAAGGCAAGCCTGGAAACATATACCTTTTAACATGGCAGATGCTAAACTCTTGAGAGTACAGAAGTGATGGCCTCTTCCAGTGAGATCTGGGAAGGCTTCACCAAGGAGGCGTCGCTTGAACTGAATCTTTAAGATCAAATGGGAGTTCACATCATGACTGCTAGTTTGGCAAAGAATGATGACTTTGGGGTTGTTCAGGATAGGGGGCAAGAATAGCAGGGATGCTCTCTAGAAGTTTCCACAGGCCCTAAGATCTGCTCATTTAGAGTGAGTGGTTGGTGGACACTAGCCTAACTATTTAAAGGTTAAGAGCATGAACTTTACAGTTAAGATAGACCTCAATTTGAACCTGGATAAATCTTCACATTTCATTTTACCAGCTGTGAGACCGTAGGCAAGTTGCTTAATAGCTCTGAGTACCGTTTGTTAGATGGGGTTAATTATTGTTGAGTGGTGTTGCATTTAGAGAGAATTGGTTTTAAAGTTAGCATGGAAGATAAACATGGAAAATATTCAAAATGATTGACAGGTGTATCGCCCATAAATAAGACACGTAGGGGCCATTTGATACTGAACAGCACCAGTGGGCCCTGGGATCACACTAACGCCATGAGCGGCACGTGGGGACTGAGAGACTGAGGAAAGAGCAGGTTCACGTCCCCCATCTCAGGGTCATTTGTGGCACAGGTTCATTGAGAAGAATGGCTGTAGGACCTTTGGCTCCTGGAGTTTCTCACTTTCTCTTACTCCTCCTCTTTTTCCTTTAATTTTTACTGAGTGCCTATACTTGGGTTCACTGTCATGTTAAATGCACATAGGTCGTGACTCCATTGACCCAGTTCATGAGGCTCTTATGAAATTATCCATGCGAAGTGCTTCACACAGTGACGGGCACAGTCATCACAGCCCCCTCCCCCTCATCATCCTCATAGGCCAAGATGATGAATAAGGGAGAGAGGAATGTATCTGACTAAGCGGACCAAATGACTGCAGTTTTACTCACTGGCTCTATTCCATCTCTTAGGCCAAGCGTCTTGTGCCAGATGCATACCAAATTGGCCGCCTTTCCTTGTTCTTCCATCAAAAGTTGCTGAAGCATGCTGCTTCTCATCTGAAAATTGAGCTTAATGGTATTTTCTGTCTGATAGAAGCAAGGGTGTTGTCAGAAAGTATGTATCTGTTAAAGTACTCTAAAACGGCAAACTGACAAAACAATGCAAATTATCGTTATCTTTTCTGTATTACTGTCCTTGGTAGGGAAGGCCACGTAACCTGTTGAAGTTGGGCCCAGCTCTTTCCCCTCCATGCCTTGCAGATCAAAAGAACGAATTTTTTAGTCTTATTCTTTTTTATAATATCCTCTTTTTTTTTTTTTTTTTTGCTAGGGAATTTGAACAAAATAGCTGAAGGATCAATTTTTGCATTTCAAAGCATTAACAAGGAGAATTGTTCTAAGCCTGGGTATATGTCAGCCAAGTTTTGCATCTCAAAATACATATTTCTCTCTCTCTCTCTCTCTCTCTCTCTCTCTCTCTCTCTCTCTCTCTCTCTCTCTCTCTCTCTCTCGTTCTGTGTATCTGTGTGTGTGTGTCTGTGTGTCTTCTCAAAGATGTGGAGATTTGGAATAAAAATGGTAATTGGCCTTTAACGAGAGAGCTGAGAGAACTGCTTCTGTATATTATATGGCTGTGAGCTGGATTTTAAATGTTTGATTAAGTTATTAGAGTGTTTTGCTTTGGCATAATGTACTATAAATTCACGATTGCCGGCCAAAACAGTTAGTCAGTGGAGAAGAATAAATTGTTTTGAGAGGCGCTTTAAAACCAGGATTTTATTCTCTTGGAAAGACAGGGCTTTAAATAAATCACATAATACAAATGAGAATTTCCGTAATTAAGGTTCTAACTAGGAAGATCCCTAGGAGCTTTCAGAGAGGAAAATAAAGAGAGACATTCCAGGATGCCTTAATTTGCTTTTCATATATTTTTTAAAATTTATGTTTTGAGTGTTCTACTTTGATTTCAGAGGCCCAGAGACCTAACAGCACCAAACAAGAACCCGTGAAGTATATGTTGTTAAACACTTTGCCTCTGAGAGGGGAGTGCTCTGGGGAGACCGATGTGTTAAACAAACCGACAGAAACGAGTCGGGGAGGCTCTCGCCTTGCAGCGTGCAAGCCCCTGACCACTGCTCCTACGCCAGTCCTTAGAGAGTTTCTCTTGGCGGTCCTCACGCCTTGTCACCCGGTAATTTCACTCCCTGGCAGCTGTTGTGTTTTCAGAGCATGTCCTTCTGCTTCTGTGACTTTAGGAAAGCTCTCTTAAATGGCAACTCTCCTTTCTGGCTCTTGGCCTCAGACTTTCTCCCCAAGAGTCTTCCAGCAGTTTCTTCAAAGTCCCAAAGCCTCTCCCCAGCACTGCTAAGGCTCTTCTCCAGGGAGCTTCTAAATAAATAAAGCATAATCAAATTTATGTGGTTGCTTTATTTATTTGATATATGTACACACTAGAGAACTTTATACTGTACAGTGTACAAATGTAGCATTTATAATGGATTAAGTAGGGCAGTTGTGGTCATTTCTAGAAAAAGCATGCCATCAGGTCCTCCACTGGGAACCTGAACACTTACTCAGGTGTGTTTCTATGGGATCAAATAAGATAAAGTTGAGACAGAAGCCCTTTGTTAGAAGATTGCAGGGTGCTACCCATCAGTATTGCTAAAATGCTGATTTTTGTTGGAGATTAGCTTGGTGATTAGGATCACAGGCTGACACCTCATGCTACCTCTGTCTGAATCTCAGCTCCTCCACTGGCCAGCTGTGCTGACTTAGGTAAGTGCCTTAATCTCCTCATCTGCAAAAGGGGGGTAATAGAATTACCTACCCCAGAGTTGTTGAGAGGATTACGTGAGATAATGCATGTAAAGTGTCTAGCAAAGTGCCAGGCACAGAGTAAGTACCTGTAATATGCATTCACTGTTAATTACATCATCCTGATTGTCAGATTTATGTGGCATAATTTAGTATATAAAAATCTCTTCTTAGATTCTAAGCAAGTATAAATTTGAAGATGGACTGCTCAGGTATTCCCTAACTCATGAATGCTCAAATATGTGCATCTCATTCCTATACGTGTCAGTGCCTTCCAGGGATGGCCACCCCAGTCCCTGGGCACAGCAGCACTTGTCTTCTCCCTGGCCACCCTGCCTCCCACTTGGCTGTGATCTTGTAGCCCTGCTGCCGCCTGGGACCCACCCTTTTCCATGCTAGTACCCCTCATTCCTGCAGGGAAAGGGCTTTAGTGACAGGACTGAAGGAAGCAGAGCCAAAGGGGTATGGGGAGTTCAGGTAAAGTCACTGACAGTTCAGCCTGAGTAAATGTCTCATGGAGGCATCTGCCAGGCTCAGAATGTTAAAATGCACCCCCTCCAGCACCCCCATGTCGTATGACATCCTGGAGCCGCTAGGACAGGATTTTAGCAAGGACTGAAGGTGAGTCTTACCGGAGACCCGCTGTTCCCATCTCTGTAGATGGTGACAAAGTGAGCGAAGGGAGTGGGGATAGCATAGAGTGGTGTCTTTGATTTTGGCCTTAGCCTCATCCTTAGGACGAATGAACGACACTAACATTTATTAAACACCTACTCTGTGTTACACACTGCATCGGTGCTTTGAGTATACCATCTGATTTCATTCTCTTGAGTTCTCCTGCAAGGCAAGGATTGTTGTTAGCATTTTTACAAATGAGAAAACAAAATCTCAGGGAAGGGGCATAACTTGCTTTCAGTCCCACAGAGTGGAGACTGGCACCTGGGACCAAAGCATGTAGGTTCCTTTTATGTGCTCCAGGTCTCCAGGGACTCTGGTTTTGTGGCTGGACTGAGTGTGTGTGTAGGGGGCAGGGTAGTGGTTATAAGGCTACTTTCTGTTCCGTCCCCAAAGTGGGGAAGGGTCACGGGGAAGAAGAGGGCTGAGGAGGGGTCCACCCGGCCTCCCAAGGGTGGACCTAGGCGGGAGGCTCTTGATCACAGAGGCCCAGCTGTCTGGCCTCACTCTCTCTTCCTCCTCTCGCCATTCCCCTTGGAGCTCTGGTTTATCTAGCCCGGTGCCTCTGGAGCTCCCACTGCCCACTGTAGTGGTTCGTGGGTGTAAGGGTGGGGGTTCCACATCCTCACCGCTATGCCCAGGGCTGGCAGAGACGGGGGGTTGTGGAGCTTCAGAGATGGTGGCTGCCCTCTACCATGGCATCCTTCCCCACCGCCACTGACTTTATCCATGCTGTCATCCTGTGTTGCCCGAAGGACTGTGGACATCTTACACGTCTGCTTCTACGCTGGCCCCACGGACAATGCACTCCGAGCTAGAGCAACCAGAGCGAGCTCCCCGGACATCCACAGTGCTTAAAATCCTTCCTCAGCTTCCCTTGGCCCTTAAAACCAAGCTTCAATTCCTTGCCTCGCGCTCAGGGCTTAGCGGGACCTGGGCCCACCTCGCTCTCCAGCATCACCTCTGCTTTCCCTTCTACCGAGAAATCTCCCTCCCCTCCTGCCCTGTAACCAGCATTCATCCTTCAGCTCCCAGAATGGTCTCTTCCCAGCGAGGCTGTCCCCGACCCTCAGGCTTGGCCGTGGTCCACCCTCATACGTCCGTACAGAACTCTGACCCTTTGCTTATCTCAATCTGTGTTTATGCCTCGTTAGTGACGGTGGGTTGGCATTTGTCCCTCCCATTAGACCATAGCCCCCTGAGATGGAAGCCACGTGTTTGTGATAAGCACAGTGTCACCGGACCTAGCGTCGTGCCTGGCCAGATCTGCACTTACTAATATCTTTTGTGTGACTGAGCAGCGCCCTTCTTTGGAATCCCAGGTAAAACAGTGACAGAGGGGGGCCAGACCCAGGAGCCCTGCGTTAGCCCAGGCCATTTTCCTGGCATCGGCCGTTAGATAGGCTTGGCTGGGTGATCCTTTGGCCACCTCGCTTCCCACCCACCCCCAGTGGGAACGCTAAGAACCTCCTGAGTAGTTACCTTGCCAGGCCACACGCCTGTCCCCGTGAGGAATCCATTTGTGAAACCCCTTTTAGAACCGCGTTGCCCTCTCCGAGGCTGTGATGTGAGACACGTCACAGAGCAGGTGCTCAACGCCCAGCAGCATTACTACTTTGAGATCCTTATTAGCAGCAAATGTTTTTTATTGAGGTATGATTTTAAGTGTTATACTGCTTTTTAAAGTGTACATTTAATTTTAAAAATAGGCAAACCATTTGGAGCCAGGTGGAGTGAATATATTAATAGCACGTTGGTAAGCTGGGCAGTCTCCTTTCGTAGTAATTTTCTATATAGCATCTAATTGCTGTAGTGCTATCCTATTGTGTGCCTGGCATACGTACATTTCCTCGTTTAATCCTGGAGTACATATCATCCTCCCATTTTACCAGTAAGGAAAGTGAGGTCCAGTAAGGCTAAAGAAGACCAAAGTCTCGTTGCTGGGAGACGTGGAGGCGAGATTGCCAGCATCTCTCTTCACCTCCAAAGCTAATGATCTCGCTGTTTCCTAATCCTGTGTCTCTTCTTAAGACGTAAGCAGTAAAGGACAAGGTGTGATTACGATGTCAAGAGCCTGCTTGTTCTGTGTACCTTGTAAACAGGCTCTGGAGCCAGAAGCAAAGGTGAAGGACCTGTTTCTCAGCCCTCCTCATTCTCTGCAGCCTCTTCCTTCCCCTCCACAATATTCCTGCAGATGGTCCGGAAGACAGACTCGCAGGCATTTCTACAGAAACAGATCTCTGAGTCAGCCCTTGGAAAAAAAGCAGTCTCTTTGCTGGTTTTGTTTTTCTTGGTTGATTTATTTGACAAGGACCCATTTTATATATCATTTTTGGAATTTCAAAATCTTTTTTATCTCCAAAGGTCTCTCCTTAAAAGCCCAAACAGAAATAAAAGAAAGGTTATGTATGTGACTTCTGATGTGATGCTTTCTAAACCCTGAGCTCTGCCTTCGCACTTGATTTTCTTACCCTGAGCTTATACAGGTTGCAGAATAGGGGACTGAACAGAACTAAATCCCACCGGGTAAGAGTCCTGGTTTGCACTAATCCGTAACTACACATCTCTATCACTTTTGTTTGACTTGGCAGGACACCTACGCTGCTAAACCCCACAGAGGAAGAGCACATGAATTATTCATGCTCTAAAGGGAGTTCTCTGGTAAGATTAGGTGTTAGAATCAGCCAACAAAAGGCAAGGTCCCAGCTCTGGCTAGCTGCAGATTGCAGGTTCAATGACTGTTGGTCTTTACCTGGAGATGGAAGAAACCCCACTCCAGAGCTTTCTGCAGATATTCTAGGCTGGTGTTCCTGGGGTCTCAGCTTTGGCAACAAGTTAGTTACAGAGACGTTTCTTATCCTAGCACATAGCACATCAGTTGCAATCAAAACAGGCACCAAGCTTCCCTGGGAACTCGCTCTAGCTTAACATGTGTTTCAGCTATGGGAAAAGCACAGGGGAAAAAAACTCCAGGCTGAATTTACAGTTGCCTTTAATAACCCATGCAGCTAAATTTATTAGGTCACAATGCCCTTTGAACTGTGGCATGGAATTTTCCATGTAGTGTCTAGTTTCTCCGGTGAGAAGCAGACCTGCCCGTTTGGTTTTGTTCGTCTCCTTGTTGTGCAAACTCCCATGCCTGGGCTGTTTCGGTGAAGAACCAGCTTCGATCAGGAGTGAGCTGGAGAGATTTCACCATGGCTGCTGGTGCTTCTGTCTGGGTGACAGTGGCCGAGTACTGATATACATCCTAATGGTGGCCAGGCATGTACCAACTCTGCATGGAAGATCTGGAGCTGCAGACATCCTTCCTCCTAGGGACACTTAAGGCAAAAATTCTGCATCATTTTTTGCAAGCTCTGTTTTCCTGGGTGCTTTCTTGTTTTGCTGAGAATAAGCTACGGCATAACTTTGGCAGTTTCCTTAGACTGTTCTACTTGAACCAAGAAGTTCAGGGCTAAGATGTTTTTTCAGTAGCTTCTACATTTCAAGGCCTAGAAATCGGGGAAATAATTTGCTTAGATGCTGGAGTGTCTTTTTTCTTGCATCACAATTCTGACAAGTGGTTCTTACCTGTAATTGGCACCTGAGATCAAATCAATGATCACCAAATTGATATTGAGCATTTACTGTGTGCAAAATTCCTCGCTAGTAATAGTGGGAAATAAAAAGGCACAATGGGGTCTATTGACTTCTGAGTGATTATTTTCCTTCCAAGTGCTTCGAGTTGTGGCAGGCATAATATTTTCATGTTTTTTTTTTTCCTTCGGTGCTGTGTGTTAGATAAATAGCTCTTCACGTGCATGATCTTATGTATGTTTTTGGTTAGGATAAGGGTACAGCAGACATTTAAGTAAAAATCGAGAATGCAAGTTAATTTACAGAAATAATAATATAGGTGATACCTAGGTAGTAAGTGAATGATTTAAAATCTCAAATGCCTCCACCCTAGTAGGACTTAAACATACATCCCCGAGGAAGCGAGTCTTCTTGTTATTCAGGGAGTTGAGCCAAGGGCCTTCGAGTGTTTGACTGTACCTGCTCATTAGCGTGCGTGGCTCACCGCACAGCCAAGCCATAATGGACTTTTAATGAAATTGCTCTCCCACACGTCCTGCGTCCTTCCCATTGTCCACGCCACGGTGACATTAAGATGTAAAGCGCTCCCTGCAACCTTGACCGTCTGGACGAGGAGGAGAAACAAGCTTCCCATTTGACTGGGCACAGTCCACTCCGCGTTAGCGTCGCAAGAGGGATGGCAGAGACGTGGCCAAACGCAGACACGGCAGGAGCGGATGGCTAGAGGTCAGAGGGGGACGGGGGAGAGATGTTTGGAGGTGTGCCACACTGGCCCGAGAGGAGAAGCTGGTGGCCGCCCACCCCTGCAACAGACACAGTGAATAACCCCCCGCCCGCCCCTGGGGAGCCTTGCACCCGTTCACACGTGCGATGCTGTTGAGCGCACAGACGAACGTCCCCTTGGCACCGCTCTGGTGACTAATTTGTGGGCTCTCTGGTTTTGTTCTGAGTTAAGTGGTCTTTATGTTCCAATTCCGGCAGCGCTCAACAGTGATACATTGTGTCCACGATTCTGCCCGGTTTGTTGGCGCTCGCATAATGACAGCCTGTTGAATGGGAAGAAGTAGTGAGTAAACAAAACAGCCTGGGCCAGAGGGGAAGCACAGATTTTTCTGAGCCATGTTTGCTCTAAGTGAATCGTGAGATTTTCTTTTGTTGGTGTGAGCCAGGATTTTGAACCTGGATGTGTGATTCACTTTTGCACTTTGAGCTCTAAAAGAACTTATATTGGATGATACAGAGAAACCAGAAACTAGTCCAAAGATATCTCTGCCTGATAGAGAAAGTGAGTTCTGGAGTCCTGACCCTCTGTAGTGACTGACTACAGTGACCCCTGGGTTAGGGGTCTCGGAGTGTCCCATTCTAAGGAAAAGCCTGAGGGCACATCATAGGGTGAAGTGCTTTATCCCAAGGAACCAGATCAGTTGATTAATACAAAGACTGGGAGCTGGAAAGAGAAGCCACGAGAAGGGTCAGACGCCAGGCACGGTGGTGTGGAGGGGGAGGCCGAGGGTAGTGGGATTGAGAGAGAGCCAGTGTGTTTGTCCTGAGGGGCACTGCCCCTTGTTGATCGACAGCTGCACCATGCTTTGGGAGTAGGGTTAGTTTGATGAGCCGGTTTGGAGTAGGCATGTGACATGATCATATTTCTCTCACCAAGTTCACGTATTTTTTTTATTGTTACTATTGACTACTTTTGAAATGGAAAGTAGAAGGTATTACATATTCATGGTGCAAAACTCTCAAGGATTAGAAGTTAATGTAAAAGGTAAGTCTTGGGCCGGGCGCGGTGGCTCACCCTGTAATCCTAGCACTCTGGGAGGCCAAGGTGGTTGGATTGCTCAAGGTCAGGAACTCAAAACCAGCCTGAGCAAGAGTGAGACCCCATCTCTACTAAAAGTAGAAAGAAATTAATTGGCCAACTAAAAATATATAGAAAAAATTAGCCGGGCATGGTGGTGCCTGCCTGTAGTCCCAGCTACTCAGGAGGCTGAGGCAGAAGGATGACTTGAGCCCAGGAATTTGAGGTTGCTGTGAGGTAGGCTGACGCCATAGTACTCTAGCCCGGGCAACAGAGTGAGACTCTGTCTCAAAAAAAAAAAAAAAAAAAAAAAAAGGTAAGTCTTCCTGCTTTACCTGATTCCTGGTCCCCCTTCCCAAATGTAACCATTGTCTCCTTTCTTTTGTGTGCTTCCAGAAATTATTCTTATACAGACTTATGAGAGAGAGAATGAGTGTGTGTGCATGAGATCTCACATACTAGTGAGAGCCAGCTTTATCTGTAGGTGGAGAAGATTATCATTTATTTGGTGTGGTTGAAGAAAAACTATAAGGTCCCATAGCCAAAAAATACATATCTCCAAGGCCTGCTTTAGAGTCAGGATTTTTTTTTTTTCAAACCACTTGAGAATTATTTTTTAAATTGATTTTTTTAAGCCTCCAAATGAAAACTTTTCTTGTATTTGGCTGGGATCCATCTGCCAGTTTGTAATAATAGAGCCTGTCGTGGGTGGGGTGATTTTAGTATCGTCTCTCTGCCCGGGGCGGCCCCATGGGGCAATTGGCTACACAGGGCACAGGGGTGTCCAGAGCTGTGTGGGGTCCCAGGGACAGGGCAAGGCCATGAGTGGAGCAGCACCCAAGGGGAGAGCAAGGCTGTGTGTGAGGGAGGGAGCCCGGAGCCTGGAGACTTGGGGCTGGGACGGGATCCCCAGCTCACCTGGATTGGCCACCTGGTCTGGTGCTTGAGTGAGCAGACCTAAGTTGAAGGTGCAGACACAGAGCAGTGAATCACGGCGTCCTGTCTTACACACACACACACGGAACATTGAGTCTTGGCAACTAGAGACTTCTCGAGGCCTCAAAAGGCTCTGAGAATAATGATGGAAAAGGCACTCGGCTATAATCATGTCCCTTGGCTGATAGATGCCTGTCTTTGTACTTAAGGTGATGAATTGCTTCTGCTGTTTCATCTTTTGAATTTCCACGTGGCTGTGTCTCAGGATAGGCATAGTCATCCCAGAATCTGTCGCCACCAGCTTCTAGCTGAGGCCGAGTAGGATGAGACGCCCTCCCTCCAGCAGGCTCAGGAATCTCAGGGTTGGTGGGCTGAGCCCTTGCTGTGTGCCCCAGCGGAGCCCACCCCCCTCCTCTGGGCAGCATGGATAGCCCCCCACCCATATGCGATCGGCAGACAGCAGGAGAGTGACGGTCAGTGGCGGCACAGACAAGGTGGGAGAAGTCCTAGTTTGGCCACTTACCAGGGGTGTGATGAATTGTATGACAAGTATCTTCAGTGCTTCGAGCCTCAGTTTTATCATCTGTAAAATGAGATTAATAATGGTCTGTACTTCATAGGCTGGTTGAGGGGGATTAAATTAGTTGAAACCTATAAAGTACTCAAAACACCGTCAGGAAACACTCAAGAAAGGTTAGGTGTTGCTGCGTTATTCTGGAGCCACATTCTGCCGCTGTTGTGAGCACACGCCACATGCACTGGGTCAGTCCTCTCCTGTGGTCTTTCTGCTCCTTCTGATCATAAACCATCACTGGGCAGGGCTTGAGGTTGAAGCTTCGCGTCTGCCTCTGTCCTCGGGGAGTAAGTCCTAAGGCGAGGGCCCTGGAGTGTTTGCCGACCTAATCAGGAGAGTGATTCAGGGCCCATTTCACTGCTTACATTGGCTCTGGGCCTAATCTTGTCTGTCTTAAACTGTAAGTCCAAGAGGATGGGCCAGATCTGGTTCAAGTACTCTGCAGGGCTGGGGCCTCCGGCATCTGAATGATAAACCAATGCATCTGGGGAAGGTGGCTGGGTTGGTGGAAGCCTCATCGCAATTTTACCAATTTTTATCCCTTTTTGGACATCTTGTTACCTAAAGAGTGGTCAGTTGGACCAGCATTCTGCCTCCTGCCTTGAATACTGAGTTTTTAATGACCGTTCACCAGCTCCAAGCTCTGTGTTAACCACTTCCATATGTGTGATCTTGGGTAAGCCTCGGAACTACCAAGTGAGTTAGCTTTCTTGTTTTCCCTTTTGCCTAGATGAAGAAAAGGAGGCTTAGGGATGTTAAATCCCTTGCCTCAGGTCACAGAGCTAGTAGGTGCAGAGCCGCGACTTAGGCAGTCCATCTGCAGAGCTCTGAACCCTCCACCCTCAACGTTCCCACAGTCACCTGGAGATAGGGTTGGCAGCAGAGGTTCAGCAGGTCTGGGGCGTGGCCTGAGATGTGGCATTGCTCACAGCTTCCAGGAAGACTCCGATGCTTGTAGTCCCTGGCCCATGTTTTGAGTGACAAGGCTCTGAACCAGGAAGCCACGTAGCCTTGGCTGGCTCTGTTGTTTGTTGTGTGTTTTGCTGAGTCTGTGGCGTGACCTCAAGCACAATTGCCTGGCAGCCATCCGACTCGTGCTGAAGATGATGTCCCATAGGGCTCTCCGTAAGTGAGGAGCGGACCCTGGCGAGGCTTTGGGGGATGTGCTTTATGAAGAGGTTCTTCTGCTCTTAGGATTGTAGGCAGGGTAGCCCCTCTCCCTTCTGCATCAAGTTAATCCTACTTGATTTAGAGATAGGACTCCTCTGCAGTCCTGAGTGTGTCTCTGTTTTCCTTGTCTTCCTAGTCTCAGCTGGGCTTTTGGATTTGGGGCCCAAGGGAAGTGACCATGACTTTTGTACTCCAACCTTTGTCCTCTTGTTCTCTCCATCTCTGATGATCATAGTATCATTTTTCTTTCATCCACCCAGCTTAAATTCTTCCAGGAGTCCTTGATTCCTTCCTTAGCCCTAGCTTTCCTCTTGTTGTTAAGTCCCACATTGCATGATATCTCTGCCATTTCCACCCTTCAAAACCTAGAGAAAGGGACAAGGCTCTGATCACCTACTAAAACCATAAGCTATGATTTCTTTAATAACTGATAGGGGAATTTTCTGCTTGATTAAGTCCTTGTCACCATCCAGCAAAGGTGCTATTATTATTGTCATTGGTCAGATGGTCAAGAGGCTTGCTCAAGGTCACCAGTAAGTTTTGGCTCCAGGCCTGACCCCTGAGTCTAACCCTCTGCTGTTACTCCTACCCCTGTGTGATGCTGCCTCCCTCCTTCCCATCCGTCTTCCACTACAGCTGGAGGCGTCTCCATCAAGCGAGTGTTTGATCACTTGATCATTCAACAGTGATCAGTTAGGCCTCTAGTTTGTCCCAGCACCGTGCCAGGAGCCAGAGATACAGTGGGGAGCCACACAGACATGCTCCTCTGCCTTTATGGAGCTTCATTTCAGAGATCACATTAATGCTACTTATTAGCGGTATGGCTTTGTGTCAGATTATTTAATCCATATGAACTCATATGATCCATATAAAACTCAGTTTTCTCATCTATTAATATATAAATGGGGATCATTACAGGACCTACCCACAAGGATGTTGCAGGTATCAAATGAGATCATGTATGTGGCACTTAGCACTGCTGCATAGTGGGTGTACGTAATCTTAACTGAAATTGCTTGTGAATTAAATTCAGGTTCCCTCGCATGCCACTTGACCTTCATTTTAAATACTCATGTACCTCTCAGAATGAATCTTTGCCATTCCCCAGGCATGACACACTCTTTCCTCATTCCGTAGCCTTACTCAAATGCTATTTTCTCTGTTTAGAATACCCTAACTCTTCTCTACCTTCAAACTCCTACTCACTCTTCAAAGCCCAACAGAAATGTTGCCTCTTCCACTAAGCCTTTGCAGTCTTACCTGTAAGAATAACTCTAGTCTATAATACTCTTGCCTCTGGGCTCCCATGTAGCACTGAATCATTCTGCCTTAGTTTACAAATACAAGTCTGTCTCTATCACTCGATTATAAGTTCCTCATTCACTCATTCTGAAAATATTTCATGAGAATTTAGTATGTGGAAGACACTGTGCTACCTATAGCAGCATATGACAGAAGTAATAATTGTCATGGTGCCTGTCCTCATGAAGGTACAGTCTAGGGCAACGCTATTTGATAGAACCTTCTGCAGTCATGGAGATGTTCTATATTTGCACTTTCTGGTATGAGAAAAGTGGCTATTGAGCATTTGAAATGTGACCAATGCACCTGAAGGACTGAATTTTTAATTTAATTTTAATTTTAATTAATTTAAATTTAAATAGCCACATGTGGCTACTGGATACCGTGCATTGCAGATAGTAGCAGATAGCTGTTGATCAAATAATCACAAAGAATTAATGGAAAATTACAGTTGTAATCAGCATTCTGCAGGCTACATGGTTGGGTAAAGACATACTGGGGGCATCTGACCAAATTTGGTGGGCATGGTGGTCAGGGAAGGCTTTCCTGAGGTCATTAGGATTAAGCCGAGATCAGAAGCTATCCAAAAGAATGTGGGGCGGCTTTAAAGGTATACGGTAAGCTAGCAGCACGTGCAAATGGCCTGTGGTAGAAAGGAATATGGCCTATGAGAGGATCTTCAAGAAAGTCCAAGAGCAAACATGCTCTTCCTCCTTCCCTACTCTATGAAATCTCCAAAGCAGTTTGCACCATGCTCTGTTAAATGGCAAGTTTGGATGTGAGACACCGAGGTCTTGCTTCCTGTGCAAGCTCACCAGTTTCTTCCTCAGAGCTGCCCCAACTGGACAGCCAGGACACAGGAGATCCCATTCTATCTCTGCTCCATATATTTCAGTCCGTGAGGAATCTGGTCCTTTTTATCTCAAGGATCCTCTATTACTACATGGCTAGTGACCTCCCACCTCCCAGGATTAGGGCCATATTCTGGGTGTACTTTGGAAGAGAGGTGGCCACATGTAGGGGCTGGAATCACAGTATTGCCTGTGTGTTGTATTCATTTGCTCATTGATTCAGCAAACACTTGTTTGTTGCCGCCTGCAGCAGACACTCTGGTATTAAGGATGCAGTAAACAGCAAAAGAGATAAATGCCGCTGACTTCATGGAACTTGTAATGAGGGCCTCTAGACACCCCAGGCTGGGTGAAGGCCACCAGCTCTTCATCAGGCCTGCAGAGTGCTTGTGGCAATGGTGTCATGTTCTCCTGCATCCTGCAGAATTCAAACATGCTCCCAAACCCAGTCATCCTACACTGGGGTCCCCATCTCTCAGCCACTGGTTGAGCCCTAGGATTGCCAAGTACTTTAGCTGTGAGCTCCTGGGACCTACACGTAATTTGCTATGTATTCTCCCCAGGAACTCTGCCCCCGCTTACAAGTGGGGAGTGTGTGAATTCCTCAGAGAGTCATTGTCTTTTAATAAGAAGAAACAAATAACTCCTTGTTTATACTCTGCTTGCAGTCCCCACACCAATTCCTTCTTCACACCCTTGGCTCACAAAAGAACTTAAACAAAGTTTAGTTCCCCAAGGCTGGGGGAAGGGTGGAAAGTCTAATTTTTTTTTTTTTTTAACCTACTCAAGGTCTTGTCCAAACGAGTTGTCACCAAAAAATGAAAGCCAGATGTTATTTTAGTGAGAAATAAATATGTGGCCAAGCTGTGGATTGAACCTGAGGTCTCCCTGGATGGTTTCCACGTGTGTCGGTAGCCGGACTCCCAGGTATCAGCGGCTCACGTTCTTGCTCTTGTCTTTTAACTGAGGTGCAGCTGGCACAGACGGCTAACGGGCAATTAACATCCAAGCCCCTCGTCTTGCCATGGCGGTACCTATCGGCGGCTCATGAGTCAGATTCAAGCCAGGACTGTCTGCCGCGGGCTGCTCAGTTCAGGGTGACAGGCACAGACCCATGCCCGAAAAAGAAACGAGACAAAATCAGGCTGATAAAGTGCTGCCTCCCGCTTCTCAACGAGGCATCTGCTTTTGTTGGGAGCCCTTCTATCCTCCCGGGTAGCATACTTCAGATAACCATCGAGGAATCGCAGATGAAATCAAGGCCTCGGAGCAAAGAGCGGCCCTTTGGGGTTTAACATTACAGCATGTTCTTCCCCAAGTCTGATTCAGTGGTGAGCTTTTCAGCCAAAGGAAGCGTTTTCGGTAATTGGCCGAATCTCCGTAGGAGGACCGCTGAGCTCGCTACTGCTTCTATCAGGGCATTTCTCATCTCTTGGATTTTTCTCACACTTTTTAAGTTCTAGATGTAATCTATTGTGCATTGGCCTTTGAAACGTGTCATATCATACATTGGCCTTTGAAACGTGTCGGGCTGGTATTAGAACTTCCTTGCAGGGTAGAAAAAAGGGTGAGAGAAGGAAAAAGTGATAGAAGGGAGCCCAAAGGGGCAGTGAGGCCCAGAGCAGAAAAGAACCCATTGCACGGGGGCGAGCAGCGTCAGCCCTGCAGATTCTGGATGAGGGAGTCAGAGGGTGAGGCGGGCAGGCGATCTGCATTTGCCGTCTAGCCCCAGGTGGGTGGCATGGTGCGTGGGCTGAGCGGGGCAAGGGGTGGTGCATATTAAGGCCGACCACAAAGACACTGGGGGCAGAAGCCTGACCCAGGGTGCTAGATCCCAGGCACCGAGCGAGGGTCCCTGGGGAAGGAGGGGTCTGCCAAGAGCAAGGCATAGCTCCATCTTTGAGAAACCTCTCTAGGGTTTCCTCCTATGCAAATTGGAGATAATAATGGCTCATAGCTCCTAGGGTTATTTTGAGAATGAAATGGATTAATCATTGCAAAGTGTTTAAAAGAGTGGTACTCAATAAATATTAGTATTATTCCTGGGCAGAACTTCAGACATGAAGGCACAAGAAAAGACACGGTTCCTAAAACATGAATTTGATTCTAGGAAAGAAGTTTTTCAAGCAAGGTTAGCTTGACCTTTGAAATGTACCACCCATTTATTCATACATTCATTCAGTCTTTCCTTCTTTATTTAAGAAATCCGTATGAGCCCCTTTGGTGTGCCAGGTACTCTTCTAGGCCCAGAGATACAGTGACAATCTAGAGGAGGAGTCTGCAAACTGCTGCCTGTGAGCCAAATTCAGCCCACCACCTGTTTTTTTAAATAAAGTTTTATTGGAACTCAGCCATGCTCATTCATTTATCTGTTGTTTATGGCTGTTCTCATGCTGCATGGACAGAACTGGGTTGTGAAGGACAGCGTAGGGCCTACAGAGCCCAAAGTGATTACCGTCTGGCTCTCTACAGAAAACCTTTGCTGCCCTGCACTCGCCTCTGATGAAAAAGACAAGTAAGTAGGAAATTGCACTATAGTAAAATAACGACAAAGAACGCTTGGAGTAGACAGGGCATTGGACGGACATCCTGGAATCGATGCCTTGTCAGCTGAGACCTGGAGGCTGAATAGGAAGTAATGAAGCAGAGGATGAGGGAAAAGCATTCCAGATAGAGGGAACAACATTTGTGAAGCCCAGAGACAAGAGGACACAGGCTACGTTCAGGAGCTGAATGAAAGTCAGCATGGCTGGGGGACAGAGGGACAGGTGACACAGAGCAAGTGGTATGAAGAAGCTTTGATGATTTTCCGAGGGCAAGGGGGAAGCTACTCAAGGATTTCCAGGAGGGAACAACATAATTAGGTTTTATCATAGGGAGACTGTTCCATCTACAATAAAGAGTTGGGTGGGAGGGCGAGGGTGAGACTAGAGCAGGGCCAATGAAAGCCCCTTTTACTGACGCAGAGGGAGATCCTCAGTCTGGACTAGGGCAGTTAGCAGAAGAGAATGGCCTGATGTGTGCAGAGCGGCAGCACTCACAGCGTGTAGCGGTTGAGTGCACGTGGGGAGTGTCAAGTGAAGAGCAGAGGAGCATGACAGAGGAGCTGTCCCTGAGGCAGGGGCCGCGCGCAGGAAGGACGGAGATGGCGGTGTCCACGGGGCTCCCACGGGGAGGCGCAGGTTGGATTCATTCATTGCAGGCTTGAAGACAACCGGGAGTTCCCTGTTAGGTGTGGGCGACACCCAGTCAGGAGACTGATGTTAGAAAATTCCCCCGACCCCCCCGCCCAATTTCTGCCACCACCTGCTCCCTACCTCCTCCCCCTCCCTGTGGGACTTCACCATGACCTCCCAGAGGGGTCCCCAGCCACGGGGGCCTCCTCCCAGAGCAGCCGCAGCCGTTCCCACGTCCTCACTGCAGCTTCTGCGCTGTCCCCTTCCCCTCTTCTCTTTCCACACCCCAATTCTCCCCTGTTAGGCCCTCATGGAGCCTTTTATAGTCCCTGCCTCACACACAGCTCTCCCCGGAGACCTGACTCTGTAGCCTAGCGGTCGTGCTGTCTTCTGCCTCCGCTGACGGACTCTCTGTGAAGTAGGGGTGCTGTCTTAGCTGCAGCCAGGCATTGAGCACCTGTTTGATATCAGGCAGGGTACTAAGCCACCCACATTATCTCAATTAATCCTCACAAATCCCTTGGGAGGGAGGGGGTTGTATTCTTCCCATTTAACAGGTGAGAAGACTGAGACTTGGTGAGTTTAGTCCGTCGTGCTGAGTAGTAAACAACATGCTCTCCTGATGCTCACGGTTTAGCTCTTCCTGCCAAGTGCACGATGCCATGCTTCTCCCTGGTCTTGCCCTGCCACTTGCCATCTCGGTAGCTTCATTTGCCGGATCTTGCTCCGTTCCACACCCGCTTCTCCTTCAAAGCCTCTGAATCTTTCAAACCCATCACTGCCATGGCCCGTTGTCCCTGGGTAGAAACCTGGATGTTGCTTTGATTCATTTATTTGGCAAATATTTATTGTGTCATGTGCCAGGCAGTGTTCTTGGTGCTGGGAATAAATATAGTGAGAATAGAAAAAAAAAAAATCCTTGCCCACATGGAACTTCTATTCTAGTGGGAGACAACAGACAGCAAACAAAATAAGTAAAATACCCAAGAGGTCAGATCAATGCTTTGAAAGAAAGAAAGCAGAGGATTGGGTCGGAGAGCGCAGGGGTGGAGTTGCAGTGTTGACGGATGGTCAGGGACGATCTCCTGGAGAAGGATGCCTGAGCAGAGCCCTGAAGGAGGGGCAGATGTCAGCTGCTGGAACATAGAGGGACGTGTTCTCTAGGAAGAAGAGAGCAAGGAAGAGGCCCAAAGGAGGGTGCCCCCATGTGTTCCAGAAGTAGCAGAGACGCCATGTGGTTGGAACAGAGTGAGAAAGCGGGGGAGTGGTAGAAGGTGAATTTTGAGGGGTACAGGGGTAGGGGGGTGGACAGGTCACGTAGGAGCGTGTTTCCCGTTGTGAGGACTTTGACTTCCACTCTGAGTGAGCTGGGAGCCATTGGGAGGTTCTGAATGAATGGTGACTAAGGTGGGTTTTGAAATGATCACTCTAGCTGCTAGGGGGAGATGGGATACAGGAGAAAGAGTAGGAACAGGGAGACCATTGATGAGACTGCTGCGGTCTCACCCTGTCCCCCTCCTGTGTGTGTCACTGTCCCTTCTAACCAAACACCCTCAGAATCTCAGTGTCCTGTGGTTTATTTTCCTTGCATATGGGTCGTGGTCTGGCTGGATTTCAACTGGACTCAGCCTGCAAATTTGGTTCAGGCTCTGCCTTGTGACTTCTTCTCCCAGGACTCATGGCTATCTGAGACATATTTTTTTTTTGATGCACGTTTAAAGCCTCTGCTCTCATCACATTCACCAACTTTCTAATGACCAAATCCAGTTATATGATCAAGCCCAGAGTCAATGGGGCAAGGAAATAGACGCTGTGGTGGGAGGTCCTGCAGAGGCAAGTGGCCAAAGCCTGGGTGTATAGTCCTCTAACAGGGTAGGAGGGAAGAACTGGAAACAGTAAACCGATCTATGAATGCCACACCCTGTCTCTTTCCGATCATCTTTATCCGCTGTGCTACCAAGTCTGGCCTTGTCACCTCCTGTTTCTTTCATTCATCCCTAGCTTTGGTCCCCTTAGCCTCACTTGTCATGTTTGCTTTTGTCAGCTGCCCCTCCTACCCCACCACATCCTGTGTGCTGTTGCCCAAGCTCTCTTCCCGCTGTCCGGCTTCCCTCACGCCAGTCCGGCCCAGGAAACCTCAGTGACCGGCCACTAAGCAGCGCAGTGTTCCCCACAGGCCAGCACTTTCTGTACCCTCTTTACAGTTTTTGACAATCCACACAACACCTATTGTTGTTTATTATTTTCCTTAATTTGACTTTTGGTTGACTTCCTTTGTTTTTCCTTAGACTCTCCTTAAGTATTATAATGGTGATGAGAGAGGTAGACATTTTGTAAAAACATAGAAAATATGATTTGAATGAAAATGCTTATGCTTTTATTTGACCTCCGAAATCTCAAGAGGTGGGTCAGCTGCATATGGGGACCCGCTGGCCTCCCACAGCCCCTATACCTTCGTCCCACCTGTCTGGTCTTCCCTCTCACCTCTGCGCGGATCCATGGCGGGGGTTGTGATGTCCCCACACTGCACACTCCAGAAAGCTCCCAGCTTCCTCTGTGTCCTTCTTCCTTAGCACACGTCACATGCTCCTGTGGCACTGACGGGCTTAGTGACTCTTCCTTCCTCCCCCACTGGACTGTAAGTTCCTTGAGGAGGAGGTCTTGTTGGATTTTGTATCTCAGAGCATGACATACAGTAGGCACTTAGTAGACATTGAATCTCTTAATCAATTGACAATTGAATGACTTGAAATTTGCTCTTTCAACAGACTATGAGTTCTTTGAGGGCAGATCTTGCCTTTTCTCTCTTTTTTTTTTTTACCTTTCCTACATTGTTTGCCCCCAGGTAGGCAAACAATAGCTGCTTATTAAATTTGCAATAAGATGAGTTGCATAGTCTTAGTCCATTTGGGCTGTGATAAACAAAATGTCATAGCTTGTATGACTTATAAACAACAGAAATTTACTTTTCACAGTTCTAGAGGCTGAGAAGTCCAAGATCAAGGAGGCAGCAGATTCAGTGTCTGATGACAACTCACTTTCTTGTTCGTAGATGGCGCCTTCTAGCTGTGTCCTCACACAGTGGAAGGGACAAGGGAGCTCTCTGGGGTCTTTTATACAAGGGCACTAATCCCATTCATGAGGGTTCCACCCCTGTGACTTGATCTCCTCCCAAAGTCCTTACCTCCTAATGCCATCAATTTAGGAATTAGGATTTCAACATGAATTTTATGGGGACACAAACATTCAGACCATAGCACATAGGAACACAGGAAGCAGCTAAGCTTGATAATGGAAGATGATGACAATTCAGATAGTTTAGCAATTCTCTAAGCTCTTTCAGGCCCAAGATGAGTTTGAACACAAATGCATCATGATTTTGATCACTGAAGGCAAAGGAGTACACCTTTGGGACCCCTTGTCTTCGTCCACAGTTGAAAAGATGTAGTTCATGTCGGGTACCGAGGTACCTAGCTCTGTCCCTCCTGTGCTAGATCTACCTCTGGAGATGGTGTCAGATTTTTTTCGGGATGGAACTGGTGTGCGTTGTGTGTGTGTGTGTGTGTGTGTGTGTGTGTGTAACGGGAAGAGAGAGAGAGTAGTCCAGAGGCCAATGCACCTGGAATCTATTTGTGAGGAGCACTGGTTCAGTCCACAACTTGGGCCATTCCTTTATTTCTCACTAAGTGAGCATCTGGGATTCGGTTTGAGATGCCAGCAAGTTTGGATGGGATCGGGGAGCTGTGGCTGGGATGTGGAACTGCTCGCCTGGGGTGGGAGTGGGAGAGGTGAGTGGGGCTTTTAAACTATTTCTGCAGACTTCAGTTCAAATGCAACAGCCAGAGGGTTGAGAAATCCTTCCCATGCTGGAAAAATATTCAAAAAAAGAGAAGATGGAGAGTCAATCAGATCAAAGTGATAATGCAATCTGAAGAGGGCCCCCCCTTCCCCTTTCTCCCTGTTCCTTTTCCATCCTGCAGGTCTAATACTGTCTAGGTATCTTCCTTTTCTAGGAAAAAATAATAAGGAAAAAAAAATACCTTGGACCTGAATCAGGGAAGAAATGCTATGAGAAAGTAAAATTCTAATTAGTTATAGATGAGAATTGGTCACAGATAATTACTCTGCATTCTTTGGCTCATGCAAGAGAAGGCCGAGAAGATTACTTTTTGTTGCTAAATATGTAAATACAGATCTAAATGCCTAGATAAACACAGAGAAGCACACCGTCATTAACAGATCTTGCAGAGTGCCAGTGTTTAGAACAGAAACGAAAGAGGAATTTGTCATTCACAAGCTAGGAATGTTTGAATCTTTTACTGTCAGAACGTTTTTCTTCCTCACTTTGAACTTGCTCAGAACAAAAGGAAAGGCCATGGGTTCAAGCAGGATCATTTTAAACAGTGCACTTCCAGAAAATTTGTGCTGAGTCGCACCTGCCCTGCCTGACATCTGCTAGCTGGAGTGTTTCTCTTTCGATTTGCATCTGTCAGTTTCCTACCTGCGGGTCACAGGGGTTGGAGACCCAGAGGAAGGGCCTAGAATAACCCAGAGAGAACATGGAGGGTCTGTGGGCTGTGCTCATGCCATGCTATTTAGAACCAGCTTCGCTGCATTGTTTGGGGAATTTCAGGAGGGAAAAAGTGTTTTTCTCTTAATTCCTTGGAGAACTGACTCCACATAACCCACGGGCTGCTCAGTGCATGCTTAGTGTCAATGCTAAATTCTGAGGAATCCTCCATCCGTCTTCCCTGCCCCCATGTAGCTCTTCCATATTCGTTCCCAGGCCACGTGGAAAAGAAAGTTAGCCTTTGGGGGCTTTCCACATTTTCCTGTTGGCCCCCTCACTTGGCTGGCATACTAATAGAGTCCTCACGCTGATGCCCCCTCCCCTTGTCGGGACCCTCACCCTGACTCCGCCTTCTCTCTGCTCCAAGGCTGCCCTGCTTCCCTCCTCACCCCACTGCCCAAATCAGCTGGGGTGGGCGTCATGCTGAAAACTCTCGGGACCCTCTTTCAAGCAGGGCGGGTGTCGGATGCTTGATTTGTGCTGTTGTGATTGTGACCGTAACCTGGTTGCAATACTCTGGAAGATTCCTAGTGAAAGACCGTGTTTTTAATAGCTGAAGTGAAATAGCCGGCACAGGGGTGCTTGGGCAGTGCCACAGGATGACTTATAGCACTGTCAGTTTTCTGCAAAGTTTACTGTCTTCATCTCATCTGTTACTCCGTAATTCTGTGAGATAGGTGAAATAGATATTCACTCATTCATTCAACCAACCAACCAGCAAATATTTATCGAGCACCTACTAGTAGCTGGGCTCTGAGTTGCAGTGGACAGACAATGGCAATGAACATTTGAATGGATATTCTAGTAGGTATTGTTGTTATGCCCATTTTTCACACAACCTAAGACATTGCGAGGTTAAATCCCAAGGCCACACAGCTTATTGAGAGCTGACCTTAGAATCCAAGTATCCTTCCAGCTCTCAGAATAAGGAGGAGAGAGTAGGTGATCTTAGGAACCATCTCATCCAACCCACCGATTCTGTTGCTGGGGGAAACCAAGGCTCAGAGAGGTGCCGTGGTGTATCCGGAGTCACAAGGCTCTGGGGCTCACCTAGGGTTATATAGAACAGCTTCTCTGAGCCCCAGTCCCATGCCTTGTCCAGGAGCTCTTGGACCCTGTGGGGGCTGATAATTCACGGGCTCTGTCATCTTGTCATTGTCCCTCGCCTGCTTAATGACCACCACCTTTACCCAGCATGAATTTCCAGGGCCATATTGGTAATGGCTATCGGTGCTTTCCCTGGGCTCCCTGGCCCCTCTCTCTCTGCCATAGTTACTGGGAAACACCCCAGCCTTGGCTGAATTCAACCTTCTGTCATTTGCACCCTCTCACCCAGGGAACTTGAATGTGGCTGAAGAAAAACACATTTCGGTGACATATCTCACTTGAGGGCCACGACCCTCAGGCACTTGCTTCCACCTGGCAACCCTCCAGCCTTGCCTAGCCAATTTCTCACCTTCTTTTCTCAGTCGTGGAACCACCTCCTTCCCACCTTGGTCTGGGCAGATAATCTGGCTTGCTTTCTTACTGAGGAAACAGAGGTACTTGGGAGAGAACTTCCGTAGACTTCCACCACCACGTCTGCTGCCGGCCGGCCCCCCTGCCTTCCTGCTGTTGCCACAGGTGACCTGTCTGGGGCCCTGCCGAAGGCAGTTGCCGCCCCTGTGCACTGCAGTTCCCCCTGCTGCCTATTCAGGGCTCACTCTAAAAATCCACCCCCACCCCAGTCCCCTGAATCATCAGTTTATCCTCACTTCTGGATCATTCTCATCTGCATACAATCATGTCATGATTTCCTCCATTTAAAAAAATAAAAACAATACTACTTTTAGCTCTTTGAGGAATCTCCAAATTCTTTTCCACTAAGGTTGCACCAATTTGCAGTCCCACCGACAGTGTAAGAGAGTCCCTATCTCTCCTTATGGCAGCACAATTCACTATTGCTAGGTCATGGAAACTAATTCCTTTTTTGATATGACCCTTCCAAACTATTGAAGACACGCCATGTCTTTTCTTGGTAATCACCATACTTCATTCTCACGGCTCTACAATAGTGATTAACCCGTGGGTTTTCAACTCTAATAGTGTTTATTCTGGCTAGCACACTAGCCAGGGTCGTGACACTTAACTTTCAGTGCCTTCATTTGTTTTCAGAAATTGTGGTTGTCAATATTACCTCGTTTGCAAAGCCAGAAAAAAAAATGCCTTTATGTACCATAAGAGACTCAATAAATAATGGCTGTTGTTATGATTATTATTGTGAACGTCCGCCTTTGAGGATAACGATACTGGATCGATAGCTCTCCCAAGGGATGGCAAAGATCTGTGATTTAGAAAATGTTTTCTTAACAGACATCCCGGACTAGAACTCTGACCCGCCGATTTACTACGGTATGGCCTTGAGAAAGTTATTTAAACACTTAGCTGCAAGGATATCTCGTCTCTGCAGTCGTAGGAATAGGAAATATTCTCTGCCTGGACCAAAGAATGTCATGAAGTCAGATGACGGATTCATTCCTGCCGTGGTCGCTGTGACGTGCAGCGGCTGTTTCATAGATGTGATTTTCTGTCATCAGTATCACAGTAAATCAGTCTTGCGTGCCTGCCATTTATCAATACCTCAATTAAATGGGGCAACTCCCAGGGATGGAATTCTGAGCGTTATAAATACATCAGGTCCATTACCTCTTCTGACCACCACGTGGGACTTCTGATTAGCGAAGGTTCTTGTGTCTCCTTCTTTCAGAGCATGCCTGCCAGGTGAACTCCTCCAAGACAAGGACCACGAGGCACGTGTAAAGGTGTGTGCTCACGTGTGCACGCTCTCAAGGGCGGATGTTTTGTATTAAAATTGGCAGAATTCATCACCCACATCTGCACCGGAGGGACTTGATTTAACATGCTCGAAATGTATACAAATCAAATCATCCTAGAAAAATCCAAAGCCAAATCTGAGTTTTGCAAATAACTGTTTATATTCCGCAGGATGGATAAAAGTTCTGTATTACTAAAGCCTAGGGAAGTTTAATAAATTGAAGACAGAAAAATAAATTAGACAGAAAAATAAATCATCGAGGAACAATGTAGTCTGGGAAGTTTGCGTGGGATTTCTTCTGTAAAATAGGAATATTTGAGCCGAGAGAGGAAGGATGGGTCAGTGTTAATCAGGGAAAGTGAGAAAGAATAAAGTGTCTAGGGTTTGGGGACAAAATGCTAGACTGCAGAGGGCTCTGTGAGCTTCGTAATGGGGATTCGAGGGACCAGTGACACAGAGAGCAGAGAATGAGAGTCAAGAGGGACAGAGTCTGCGAGCCCCACAACAGAGCAACCTGCGTTCAAGCTTTATGTGCATCTCCTGTTGGTGGTTTTATGTTTAACTGTGAGTCTCAGATGTGACTGTTTTGTCTCATTATTTTTCTCTCCAGGCATGTACGTGCTGCCTGTCACATAGTAGGTGCTCAACAAATACAAACATTGGATGTTTCATAACTATTGGGATGAAAAGTGACAACAATAACACATCTTCAAGGTCATCCCATGCCTGGATATAGACTCAAAATTGAAGAGTCAGTTTAAATAAAATAGATCCACATCTATTTAAAAAGAATATTACATGATGAATAAGTAATGCCTAGTCTAGGAACGGGAAAGTGGTTTCCAGTTAGGATGGAGGTTAACATACATTGTCACAAACATATGTTGAAGAAGAGAAATCTTAATTATAATTGCAATGCAAGAAAATGTATTTAGGAAAATTAATGAATGTTACTGCGGTCAGCAGCCCAGGTAGAGACTCTCTAGACACACAAAAAAACAAGGATAACATGCTAACCCTGGAAAGAATGGTTGTTTGACAACCACAGACAACAGGATTTTCTACATTAACATATTAACTGCCATGTGAGTTGTATTTAACTCATGAAGCAAAACCCGGGCGAAACCCTGCAGTGAGTTCATGAAAATCTTACTTGTTGATGTTCTTATTATTACAATTAATAGTGACAATTTAATCCTAAAAATGAGATTACATGAATAGATGTCAGTAAATTTCATTTTTCTATTTATGTTCTTCTTTCAATTATACTTAAGCCCAACAAGTCAAGAAAAACACTTTACCCTTATGAACTATTTTTCAAGTTTTCACATTACATTTTACATGACTCCTTTTCAAGTTTTTATATTAGTTTTTTTTTGGAAAAAAATGTAGGAAATGATAAAAAAAAATCATAAGTTTTTCATTCACTTAGAAAGGATCATTTTTGCTTCTGAAGTTTTTATTCTATTTTCATAATAAAACACTGTCACCCTAAGGAAAAAAAATTTTTTTTTTCTAGTGTGGAAGTCAATGTGTTAAAACGCTACACCTGCCCCCACCCCTTTGAAGTTAATATTTTTGTGGAACTGTGTTTTGAATAAAGCCATGACAGTGTCAAAAAAAACAACTACACCTTTTGTGCTAAATTCATAAGCAGGCCATGGCATATTCGAAGACACTGGTAAAATAGAAAAATGAAATGATCTTGATTACCAGATTTTAAAACCGATTATGCTATGGACAGTGACATGAAAAAAAAATAATGATGACAACAGCAATAACAATATAGAATTATTCAGTGATTTCAGTAAGTCAGATATGCCAGCAAAAGCAAGTGGGTAATTAATTATAAATTAAAAACAGACAGCACCTTGTGCATAATAGATCTTTAGTGAGTAGTCAATGAAGAAGTGATCGGATACAGGAACTCTAACAGGAACCTGTTAGAGTGTTTGGGAGACACCAGACAAGATACAAGGACTGTCCAGAGAATGATGTATTCAAGAAATGGCCATTTCTAGTTCTTATTGGAAAGAGATTCTAGATTCCAGAAAGGAAGAGAAGGAACAAGAATGAGAGACGGCAAGGGCGAGTCTCAGTGGAAACTAAATTACCTTCAGAGTGCAAGGACTCCACCTGCATAGATTAAATAAATATAGGACTGTCCCAGACTCATTATTCTAGAGGTAAAGCCCATGCTTTCTTCTTTTCCTTCTTACCCTACCGGACCTCACTGATCACGCTAACTCTATCCGATGGTTATCACTGAAGCCTTCTCCTCTCCACTATTTGTCCCTGGGAAGCTTAATTTGACTTTCACATACACACTGTCATCAGAAAATTACGGGTGAGGGGCAGCAGGGGCATGCTTAAAATTTCTAGTGTCTCAAGAGCTGAATTCCCAGAGCACCTCATTAAATGAATTGTAATACTGTTTCTCCACTCTTCAAACAATTCAGCTCTCTCTTGGGATACAAGAGAGACAGAAGAATGCAAAGTTTCCAGTCAATTTTGTGTCTACAGAATGGTAGGGGAGGATGGATTTATTTATTTCCTCAAGGGAGAAACTCTTCTTCCTTTGGTTTAATTTAAAATCGCAAAGGTTCCCCGAAAGAAAAGTTTAATTTCTACAAGCAATCAAACTCAGGCACCATCGCTTTGTGAAGTGCCACCATTGAAGAAAGTTTGTACATTTTTCGCATCTCTTGGTGTCCATGATGTTACAGAAACAAAGACTCTTTTCCGTCTTAAATTTCAGCCCTTAATTTTTTAATCAATTTATGGATGTATGATTGACATGTGTAAAGCTGTACATATTTACTGTAGCCAACTTGATGAGTTTGGGGATACAGATACATCCGTGAAACCATCACCACCATCAAGACCAAGGAGATATCAATCACCTCCCAAAGTTTCCTCCAGAATTCCTTATTATTTTAATGCATGATAATAACATTTAACATTAAATGCCCACTTTAGCCAATTTTTAGTATTCCATACATTATTATTAGCTGGAGGCACTAAGCTATGTAGCAGATCTCCAGGACTTACTTATTTTGCATCACTAAAATCCTGCATGGTTTGACATTATCTTCTCATTTGCCCCCCCCCCAGCCCCTGTCAATCATCATTTCACTCCAGAGATGTTCTTTTGGAAGAAAAGCAAATAGTAGTTTTGTTCTGTTGATAGGACTACCCAGAGCGGGAGGGGGGGGGAAATAACCTCTGACATTTGCTGGTGACTTGGGAGGCTTTGTTGATAATAGCGCTTCATTTATTACTACTAAATAGAGGAAGTAGGCAGTAATACTAGGCAGTAATAGCCCAGGTGGAGTCAGTAAAGAGTGTGCATAGAGGAAGTACAGGTGGCAAATATTAACCAACTGTAAAGATTTTCATGGAAGGAGAAAAGAGTGATTAAAGCATTGCCTAAAGGAAGTACGGAGATCTGGACAGTGTTCTAAAAATGTTTTTAGCAGAAACTATGGGAACATGTCTAATTTCAAAGAGAATAAATATAATTAATGCAGGCCCTGGAATACGCAGGAAATACCAGCTACATAACCTGAAGGATGTCACATACACAGTAAGTCAACAAAAGGTTATAGCGTCCTGTATCCCCAGTGTTCAAAATACACGGGTCCCGAAAGTGAGCATCGGAAGTTAAGTGTCCCCACCTAACATAAGGCCCAGGGAGCCGCTTGGGGAGTGTGTGCTTCTGGTCTCTGCAAGTACAAATTGTGTAGGTTTAGAATTCTTGACTCCGGAAGGGCTAACTTTTCTAGAGACGGGGCAAAAGTCTTAACAACCTTCCAGCAATGATGCTGCCTGGAATTTCAGTACTTTCACTCCAAGAAGAGGAGTCATCACCCTGGCAGGTGGAATTGACCCAGGTCATCGTTGTCATTGAGTGGGCCCAGGAAGCAGCATGCACAGGTGTCTTGCTGTGCTCCGTTGGTGGCTGGGGAGCAGCCCAGGAGCCACCGCAGTGTCAACACAGTGGTGGACGCAAGTGGCTGTCAGTCAGTCACACTCCCCACAGACCTTGGGTGAAGCAGCCTCCTTTTGCTGAGGAATATACTCTCTATATACTCTATATACTCTACTATACTCTATACCCTCAGGCCTGGAAGAATAAAGTTTCCATTCTGAGATACATTAGTGGAAGATACAGCATAGCATTTATTTTACAGTCCACCCCTTTGGCCATTTGGATGAACTTCCGTGTGTAAGTTCAGGCAGTGGAAACTTTGTGGTTTCCCGGGCCTTTTTTTTAAGGATAGAGGTTAACTGGGTAAAGTATTTACAAGAGGAAGATCAGCAGGTTGAACTATAGCCTCTTCTACAGAAGGGCATATCAAGGTCACACTGATAGGCAATGTATCCCTGCTCTACTGCCCATTCTCAATTCAACCATAAATGGTGAAACGCACCAGCTGTCACATGGAAAGGAAATGATGGCCAAGCTCAGAGCACTCAGGGGTGAGGAATGAGCTCCACCCACCATGTCAATCATCCATGTCAATCAACACTAGCAAAGGTGTTATCCCGGGCTGAAGGGAATGGAGAAAGAGCAGACTCATAGGTGCTTTGGAAATAAACAAAAGAAACATGTCATGTAAAGGAGAAAGAGCCAGGATATTTAAATTCACATTTGTCTTGGAGGCCCACAATGTCCACTTAGCTCTGAAGCAGTGATGTGTCTATCACAGCCCAGAGGCTGTGTTGAGCAGTCTTCCCAGGGCCCCCTTCATGTCTTTGTTCCTCAGGCTGTAGATGAAGGGGTTCAGCATGGGGGTGACCACCGTGTACATCACCGAGGCGATGGAGCTGCTCTGGGAAGAAGGGGTCACAGCAGAAGTGAAGTAGACCCCAAATGCAGTTCCATAGAACAAGGAAACCACGCAGAGGTGAGACCCACAGGTGGAAAATGCTTTGTTCTTGCCTGCCGTGGAGGACATCCTCATTAAGGAGGAGACAATCTTAGAGTAGGAGTAGAGGATCCCTGTGACGGGAAACGCACCCAGCAACACAGTCGACACATACAAGTAGATTTTATTGATGAGGGTGTCTGAGAGGGCTACCTCAAGAACCTGAACCATCTCACAGAAGAAATGTGGGATTTCAGTTTCTAAGGAGAAAGTCAGCCTCAATAGCAGCAGAACATAAACCAGGGCAACCAGGCACATGATGAACCAAGACATCAGAACCAGCAGGACACAGAGGCGGGGGTTCATGATGAC
>CAUYRT010106422.1:0-13582 GCA_963574885.1 Lepilemur ruficaudatus
AAAGGAGGGGACAAGTATATTCACACCCAATGGGTGTGGTGCACACCATCTGGGGGATGGACACACTTGAAGCTCTGACTCAGGTAGGGCAAAGGCAAGATATGTAACCTAAACATTTGTACCTCATAATATGCTGAAATATTTAAAAAAGTATTCTTATTTTTAAAAATACAACCACAATACTAGTAGAATACCAAAGGGAATTAAATTAAATGCTTAATGTCATTTGTCATCAATTCCATCAGTTCAGCAACTTATTTTTTATTCCTAGTACCTTTTTCTTGTTCTAGAACTGCTTTTTTAAATAGCTGCTTTTTAAAAAGGGAACAGCAGTATTCTTTCAGCTATCTCTGGAGAATTATTAGTATTCTTTTAAATATTTCTTTCTTTGTGCTGTTTTTTTCCATACATTTCTGGTGATCCCCAAGTGTCCATTTATTTTAAGAAAAGACTTTGTTGAGTAAAATAGGGATTTGGTATGAATTTCCTTTGTACTTGTTTTTTTTTCCTTCTTGTAGGCCTTTCCCTGAATAGCTGACAACAGGCTCCAATTAAGATATGACAAGTAGGCTGATAGCTTACGTAGGCTGGCCTCAGTCAAGCACTTGATAACTGCTGTCAAAGTAAAGAAAATATTATTTAGACCTGTGAAGTATCCTAGTGCTTTTGTATATTAGCTTTCCTCCTTTTTCCCTCATGAAGTTGTGGTTATTTCTTGAGACCTAGCATCTATAATAGAAACAGTCCCATTATTGATAAATCTCTTTCTAGAACTTGATAATGTTCAAAATCAATCTGTTCTATTCAGTAATATTTTTATGGCATAAAGGCATGAGGGCATGAAAAGGAATACTTTTCTGTGGATCTTAACAAAGCTATTTTTTATATCATGTTTGACTATTAAGGAATTTGGAAGTTGATTACTTTTATACAATACTTGAAAGTCCTAACTTTATTAATAACAGATATGAGCACTATAAATAATAGACATAAAAAATGACCTGGTGGTAGAGGTAAAAATGAGCCTTGGCTGGGTGCGGTGGCTCATGCCTATAATCTGAGCACTTTGGGAGGCTGAAGTGGGAGGATAGCTTCAGCCCAGGAGTTCGAGACCAGCCTGGGCAACATAGTGAGACGTCATCTCTACAAAAAAATTTTAAAAATTTAAAAAAGAAGTTCATTAATACCCATGTGGGATAAAGAAAAAGAAATTCACATCTGGGAACATCTTTGTGAGGCTTCAGAATCACAACAAAGAAAAGAATCTGAAAGCAACCAGGGCAAAACATCCTTCAAAGGAGCAACTGTTTGACTCCTCAACAACCATAAAATACCCAAAGGTAGTGGAATGATCTATTTAAATTACTTCTAGGAAATATTTGCCAACCTAGAATTCATTACACAGTGAAAATATCTTTCAAGAATTAAGGCAAAATGAAGAAATTTTCAGAAAAACAAAAAATAGGATTTACCATCTACAGACCTGTATTAAAGGAAAAGAAATTTTGTTCCTTAGACAAAAAGAAGATAATTCCAGATATAAGCTCAGAGATGTAAGAAGGAATGAAGAGCAAAGAAAGGTGTGAATATGTGGATGGGTATAACAAAATTAAATTTTTTATGTAGAGCAAAACAAAAATAACATGGGAGTTTGAAAAATAGAGACAAAATTAAAATGCACGGCAACAATATTATAGTTTATCAATTAAGCTGTTATGTGGGACTTACATTGGCAGGAAAGAAGATTAAAAATGTAAGATTTTGATAAGTTAAGAATGTATGTTATAAATTTTTGAGTAACCACTAGAATACCCAAAAAGCTTCCTATTTATGGTAAGGTAATATTAAGGGGTGAAATGAAATTATAAAAATCCAAAAGGCAAGAAAGAAGAGGAAAAGGAACATAGAATAAACAAGACGTATAAAAGAAGACAGTAGATTTAGCCCCAAACTTTTAAATAACTAGATTAAATGTGTACCAATTAAATGCTGTACTTAAAAAAATATCTGGAGGCTAGATTAAAACAAGCTATTAACCATGTGATCCTCTTCTCAGCCCAGCGTAATCTGATGACTACCCTTCCCTATTGTTGCCAGAGATGGTTGGGATATTCTTTGAATACAGTAAAACAGTTTCTAGCCTGAGAGACACCAGACGTAGTTGAGGACAGAGGTGTCGGAAAATAGAAAGATTAAAAGCCAGGACACTCAACAGGGC
This sequence comes from Lepilemur ruficaudatus, assembly GCA_963574885.1. Taxonomy (NCBI): domain Eukaryota; kingdom Metazoa; phylum Chordata; class Mammalia; order Primates; family Lepilemuridae; genus Lepilemur; species Lepilemur ruficaudatus. The sequence continues at coordinate 2,219 of CAUYRT010106422.1, forward strand.
TGCTCAAAGTGAGTAAGCCCTACCCTCATGCTTATAGTTACCAATCTTTTTTTTTTTTTTTTTTTTTTTTAGTTCTTAGCCTTTAAATATGAGAAGTGCTTAAAGATTACTAGTTATCTAAGGAAAGTCTCTTATATGAACGATTTTCATAAGGAACCAAAGCAGACAAACAGAAAAAGGCATCTTGGAGAAAAAACAAGGATTATGGGAAAAGAAGGAAAGTAAAAAAAATTATCAGAGTCCTCATAGAGACAAAATATTCTGAAAACAAGACAGAATTTTACTTTTAAAAAAATTAGAATATAAAATACGATCTTGAAAAAGAAAAGTTTGATAGCAGAAGGGTTAGAAGAAAAGGTTGAGGAAGTCATCTAAAAATAGAGCAAAGGACAGGAGATGGAAAATAAAGAAGAAAATTTGAGAGCTAGTCCAGGAGGTACAATATCAGAAAATAGAAATTTCAGCAAGTAAGAACTGAAAAATGGAGGGATAATTTCCTAATTATCAGAGACTTCATGAATATTTCCCCAAACGGAAAGACTCGATTTTCAGATAGGAAGAGCCTACCCACAGCATGCTAAACATGGTGGGTGAAAATAGCACACATCAAGGCATAGCATTATGAAATTGTGTAACATTATATACAAAAATAAAGGTCCTTGCCAGGCACAGTGGCTAACACCAGTAATCCTAGCACTTTCGGAGGCCAAGGCAAGAGTATCACTTGAGCCTAGGAGTCCAGCCTGGGCAACAGAGTGAGACCCTACCTCTACAAAAATAAATTAGCCAGGCATGGTGGTGCATATTTGTAGCTACCTGGGAGGCTGAAGCAGGAGGATCACTTGAGCCCAGGAGTTCGATGCTGCAGTGAACTATGATTACCCCACTGCACTCTAGCCTGGGCAACAGCTGAGACCCTGTCTCAAAAAATAATAGATAAGTAAAGTTCCACATGGTTCCAGAGATGAAACAAAAAGTCACCTAAAAAGGATCTGAACTCAAATTGACACTGGACTTCTCACGAACACTGGAAGCTAGAAGGTATTGCCATAATATCTCACAATTCTAAAGGAAATTATTCGTATTTCCAAACTAGAATTCTAAACCTAGACAAACTGTGAAATAAATGGAAAGAAATAAAAGGCCACATTTTTAGAATTGTAAGATTTGAAAAAATTATCTCCAATGCAGTGTTTTCCAGAAAACCACAGGGAATATACTCTACCAAAAAGAGGGAGTAACAAAAAATTAGGAAGAAGTTGAATTTAGGAAATGAATTCAACTCAGAAGCAAAAAGTCCCCATGATGATAAAGGGGTTTTCCAGGATGACAGCTCCACACCTGGAAGGGAGAACAACCAGATCAGAGCTTCAGCAGACATTTGTTCTAGAGGATGAAATGAGAGACTACATAAAGTAGCTAAAATAGAAGAAGATTTAAGCAGTTGAATGAGAGTTTCAGGGGAAAATAATATTAAATCATGAAAAATCAAAAGGAAAAAGAATAATAATTAGGAAAAACAAAGTTATGCAGAAGAGTAAAAGTAGTCATGATACAATGTTAACGCATGACTCGGCTGTGAATAACATTTATGAAGTCATAATAATATAAACATTGAATATTGATTGAACCAAAATTATGCTCTAACTATATTGGGAAGAAAAGAGAAGGCTGGAAATAGAAACGAGAGCTGAATACTTTTTTCCCCACAGGAAGGAGTCAGTGATCTCTAAAACTCAAACATCACAAAAAATATAAGCAAGTTATGTAAGAGTGAGAGTGATAAATATTAAGATAATCAGCTAAAAGAATTGAAAGTAGTTGCCTCTGTAGAGCAAGAAGTGGAGGGTTAGAGGTGGGCTGGGAACTGGTGTTTTTTGTAAGGAGAGTTGGTAAGTTGTATGCGTTTGTCATTTTGATAAATGTAAAAACTAAATTGAGAATGTAAATGTAAAAACTAATTTGGTATTTCTAAAACTATTTCTTTTGCAAATAAGAATTATAACAAAGATCATTTTATCTGATTTTCTGTTTTCTCTTGGCTGCTTTCTGCTTCCAGAGAAGCTGTTTGGGATGGGGGATGGGTTGCCATTTATTTGCTTGCGTTAGGAATTTGGCTCCTTTCATAATTTGAAAAGTGACCTTACTAAATAAACTACTTAAAATGTATTCTAGGTGTGGCTTTAGCTGTTATTCTCTGTAACACCCGGCACATTAGTGACAATGTTTTCCTAGAAGCTGCAAAGGTAAATGTTTTAAATGTTATTTATTTTATAAAGGATGAATTTTAAAGATGGATCTTAAAAGCAGAGAGAAAGCCAGGTGTGGTAGTGTGTGTCTGTAATCTCAGCTACTTGGGAGGCTGAGGCAGGAGAATCTCTTGAGTTCAGCCTGAGCCACTTAGTGAGATGCTCTCTCTTTATTAAAAAAAAAAAAAAAGTGCAGAGAGAGAGGGTTAAATCTTGGGAGGCTGAGGCAGGAGAATCTCTTGAGTTCAGCCTGAGCCACTTAGTGAGATACTGGTTACCAAAAAAAAAAAAAAAAAAATGCAGTGAGGGAGGATTAAATCTACCTTATTAAAGAAAAGGAAGTTACCCATAAATTACTTTTATGATTTACCTGTCTACTTTTGCATAAATTAATTTTTTAATCATGACTTTTCAATATAACTCCTTGCATATTGTTAATGGACAAGTACTGGTATTTTTGGAGAGCTGGCCAGTTGGAGTTCTAGACTTCACAATACAAGATCTGAAGAACTCACATTAATATAAATATTAATGTCTATTTTCATAGTAGCTATTGTAATTATGCCAAGCCCTGTATGTATAAAGTAGAATATATCAATAGTCTTTAAATCTGGTTATTTCTTTATTGTTTACTGGTGAACAGTTTTAATTTCTATGGTGGTTTAAGTATATTCCTGCAAGAAAGGAGAATTATATTACCTGTATCATTCTGTTTCCCCAATGCTTTTTCCAGTTTACTAGGTCCTTATTCTGTTATTTAAACAAAAGCAAAATGCTGTTTTTCTCTTCAGGCACTGACAAGCCAATTGACGGAGAAAGAGCTAGCTCAAGGGAGACTTTACCCACCACTTGCTAATATTCAGGAAGTGTCTATTAACATTGCTATTAAAGTAAGTAATCTATACCTCTTCACGTAAGTTTTAATGACATTTTGTTATACTTGGAACACAAGTGGATTAGATAAATTTGAAACATTTAGAAGGGTTCAAAGAAGAAATTTTAGGTCATCCATATTCTCACTACCAGAATATAACACAAATTATTATTTTGGGTTTGTTTCCTTCTAGTCTTATTTTTTTATATTAATAAATATATAGGTAGATACACATGCACGTAGTCACTTGTGCCTGTTTTTATAATTGGTTTCTCACTGCACTTTTTCCATTTAATATACTGTAAGCCTTTTCAATGTAAGTTAGTAATTATTGTCATGTGTGATCATTAATGTTGCATGGTGTTCTCTTTGTTATTGTATCATAATTTCATCATTTCTCTGTTTTGGGGCATTTAAATTTTTAGTTTCTTATTGTCAGAAATAAGAAACGTCCTCATAGATAAATGTGCATTTGTGATGGTTTTTGTTTGAGATAAATTCTAATCATAAGAAGATGCTTAAGACATCTGATATATATTGCCAAGTATCTCCTCAGAAAAAAAGTACTGATTTACATGTACCAATTAGATATGAGTGTATTGACACTTTTGTCAATATGTAGAATTATTTTTTAACCTTGCAGATTTTATAGGTGAAAATTGCATCTCATTTTTATTTAAAGCATTTATTTTACTAGTGAGATTGAAGAATTGTTTTGTGTTTATTCAACAATTGTATTTCTTCTGTGAACTCCCTGTTTAATGACTTGCTCATTTTTATATTGGGATATTTGTCTCTCTACTTTCTAGTATTGATTTGTAAGGGCTCTTTATATATTAAGTATAGTGATCCTCCTGTTGATATGTTACAGATATTTTCCCATTTGTCATGTGTTTTAACTTTATGAAATTGTTTGACATGCCATTTTTTAAAAAGTTTTTTACAGAATTATCTGTTTTCTTTATTTTGTGGATTCTTCCTCAGCTTTTATGAATATTAAGTGATTAAGATTAAGTGATTAACAATCACTTAATCACTTAATATTAAGCGATTAAGCCTTGTCTCACCACAAAATCATAAATATCTACTTGGATTTTCTAATAATATAAAACTTTTTAATCCTTCTGAGATTTATTTTAAGGTATGATGTGAGACAGGGAACATTTTTAACCAATTGCCTGAGCACCATTTATTGACTAATGATCTGTTGTTTCCGGTTGATTGGGAATTGAATCTTTTCCTGGCATGTCTGTTCCCTACTATTTTTGTTTACTATTTGGCACTGTTTTAATTATCATAGTGTGTATAACGTATATTAACATTTGGTCCTGGCTGGGCACAGTGACTCATGCCTGTAATCCTAATATTCTGGGAGGCCAAGGTTGGGGAGGAGCCCTTGAGCTCAGGAGTTTGAGACCAGCATGAGCAAGAGTGAGATCCCATCTCTACCCAAAATAGAAAATGTTAGCTGGGTGTGGTGGTATGCACTTGTAGTCCCAGCTACTCCGGAGGCTGAGGCAGGAGAATCATTTGAGCCCAGGAGTTTGAGGGTGCAGTGAGCTATGATGATACCACTGCACTCTACCCAGGGCCGGAGGGAGACTCTGTCTTAAAAAAAAAAAAAAAATTGGTACTTTATATTTCCAGTTATTATGCTTTTTCAGTATTTTCTTGCCTGTTCTGAACTGTATATTCTTTGGGAAAATTTTTTGTATGAGTTTTTTGAATTCAGAATTCAAAAAAAAATCCTTCAACTTCGTATGAAATTGTTACATTTATAAATTAAGTCGGCAAAATTAAGTCTTTCAATATTGAGTCTTCCTCAATCAGTATCTCTCTCCACTTAAGGTCTTTTTAAAAAGTCTTTCAGTATAATTTTGTTGTTTTCTTCATCTGAATGTGGCATTTTTACTTCTTTTTCTAAATATTTTAAAATTTTTGTTATTCTATGAAAAATTTTTTCCCATATGTTTTCTCATTGATCATTTCTAATATCTAGGAAAACTATTTTTGTGAGTTTACTTGATAACCAGTTTCTTTATGAACAATCTTAATTTTCATAGTTTCTCAATTCTTTTTGAATTGTTGAGTCATCTGCAAATAATGTTTTCTTTTTTAATATATATAGCTCCTTTTTCTCTGTCTTACTATAAATTAGCTGGAACTGCAGAACAGTTTTAAGCAATTAGGTTGATAAGGGTAGCATCCTTTTTTTTTTTTTTTTTTAATGTAGAGCTGTGGTCTCGTTATGTTGCCCAGGCTGGTCTTGAACTCCTGGGCTTAAGCAGTCTTCCTGCTTTAGTCTTCCAAGTAGCTGGAACTACAGGTGTGTGCCACCATGCCCAGCTAACATACTTGTATTTTAATATTAAATGAGATGCTAGCTTTTGATTAAAATAAATATTTTCTATCTGTTTTAAAGAAGTAGGCTTCTATTCCTACTTTACTAAGATTTTCTTAAACATCAGGATTAGATGTGGAATTTATCAACCATATATTGAACTTGTATACAGATGATCATAAGATTTTACCCTTTTGACTATTTTATTGTTACATTGTTTTGACGCTCATAACCTAAGCAAAGATTGGAAATTGGTAAAAAATGATGTGTTTAAGGAACAGCCACCAGTCCAGTTGAGCTGGAGTGTAAGGTATAGGTAGGAAAATGGTATAAGAGAAAATTTGAAAGTTATATAAAGCCAGCTTGTAGAAATACACAAATGACAGGCTAAGGAGTCTGATTACCTTACTGCTGCAAGACAATTGAAGATTTTAGACACTAAAACTAAGATGATTGAGTTCAACTTTAGAATTGATAGAATGATGTTACACGTGGGGCAGATTTGGGGAAATATGTTGGTCAGTTAAGAGATCCCTGATATGTCCAAATAAAAGGGTGGTAGTACAGTCATTGTTAATAGTATAGGAGCACAGCCCCAGGTTCATGTCTCCTCCCCCTTTGCTGCTTCTGCAGTGGTATAAGTCTTTCCTTTTTAGAAACAAAGGAGAAAAGGGCCAGAATAGGCAGGCTTTGTGCCTCTTCTCACCCCAACCCTCAGCCCCGGATCTCCTCCTCTCAGCCCTGTGGGCAGGGCTGTGTGTGGCTTCTCTTTTAGCTACCAGTCCTCTCCTGCATGCCTGCATTCAGGGGGAGCTATCTCTGATCTCATGCCTCGCCCCTAATCTTTTTCTGTGGGTACCACTGGAGGCCTGTGGGAAAGAGATTGCCAGTGAATCATACCCTTCCCTCCTTTGCGTCTGAGGCTTGCGGCTGTGCCAGACTAAAACACTAGCTCACGTTGACCTTTGGCAGTTCCTTAAAATTTTAGCTGACTTCTGACCTGCATGTGTGCCCAGTGCCTCATTCTCCCTCCCATGCTCTGCCACAGGTAAGAATTAATGTGTGGTCTGCCTTCTTCTCTCCTCCATTTATTTATGTATTTATATATTGATTTATTGATTGAGACGAGGTCTCACTCTGTTGCCCAGACTGGAGTGAAATGCCACAATCATAGCTCACTGAAGCCTCGAACTCCTGGCCTCAAGTGATCCTCCCGCCTTGGCCTCCCAAAGTTCTGGGATTACAGGTGTGAGCCACCATGCCTTGCTATTTATTTTATGTATCTACTTTTAACACTGCTCACCAGCTCCACAACCTTCCCCCTACCTCAACCCCCCAGCTCATGCGAGCAGACCACATGCTCAGCTCTCCAAGGGTGTCTTCCCTACTGTACACTTGGTAGTCTACAGCATTACTGAGTTGTCATGGTACACGTCTTCTTTTAGAGTCATCTCATGTTTGTATATACAATGTCCTATATTTAGTGGAAGGAATAGGGAAAAGTGTGTTTACTCTGTCTCCCTGGAAGCAGAAATCTCTGCCTATCTTTTCATAGCATTTCTGTTTTTCCTGTTTAATAACAAAAACTTAGAAAAAGTTTGGTCAACAGACTGTACTAATGATGTGTGTGGTGTTTATTTGGCACTTGGGTTTTTAAATCTTCTCATCTGTTTATTGCTCTTGCTTGCCACTGAGGTCTATTCCTTGCCTACTTTGTTTTTGAGTCAGTAATATTAAAACCTTAGTAAAATATGTTTTCTATAAGAGAATAGAAAACAATTGAACACATTTTCTATCACAAATTACACTGACATTGAGCTCTTGGGACCATGGATTATTTTTTAACCACCATTTTATTTTTAAATTTTTCTTTTAGAAAGCTTCTGAAACAAAACTTTAATAGTGGTCACCACTTGGAATTAGAGGAGGAGGAGAGAGACTATTTGAATTTTCTCTACCATGTGTCACTACATTTTTTTAAAGTTAAAACCATAACCTGAGAACATAACTGTATGACAGGCACAGTACAATCCTGTAAGGAAGCTTTTCACGTTCCTCATTTTACATCAGAACTGAGGTTTAAAGGGCTTATCCTCACCACCAATTGTGATATGTGGCTTGCTTGCCAAGATCAGATATCCACTCAAGGCACCTTAGGTGGGGAGGAACCCAGCTTAATTAACTGTTTAGGGTCTGGTATCTGGAATCAGAATGCTTTGAATTTGAAACATAGCTCCCACTTAACTACCTTGGACAAATACTTTAATTCCTCATACTTTGGCATCCTCATATATAAAATGAGAATAATAATAGCATTTATAAGGTTCTTCAGGACTAAGTAAGATCTGTATAAGACACTTAGAACATGCCTGGCACTCAGTGATGGTGGTGGTGAGCTTTACATGTATAGGTTCTAGCCCTAACTTTACTTGAATTTATAGTTCTGGTGTCCAACACCTGATTTATAATAATTTCTATGTCTCTTAATCCAAATTCTAGAGCAAAATCATCTGGCTCACCTTGGGTTAGGTTTTCACCTTGGTCAAGTCAGCTATGACTACTGGGAAGCAGTGTCTCCTGCACAACATGGCCCCCTAAGCCCACCCTTTTAGCAGGGCTGGGGGCAGTGGCCTGGGCTGGACAGGTTACCTAAGTATGTGCACTAGATTGACACATAATAGAATTTAAAGTTGTTTGATTTTATCTTTTAAACTTTTCATAGTTTCCAAAAATTTCAAATTAAAGTAATATTTTTTATTTTGAAAAAGGAAAATGTCATTCTTCTAAATTCATCTCTGTGTTATAATACCACCTCCTCTAATAGGTGAATATTCAGAGCCTATACAGTAATTTTATTTATCTTTCAGGTTACAGAATACCTGTATGCCAATAAAATGGCTTTCCGATACCCAGAACCTGAAGATAAGGCCAAATACGTTAGAGAAAGAATATGGCGAAGTGAATATGATTCCCTGCTGCCAGATGTGTATGAATGGCCAGAATCCGCATCAAGCCCTCCCCTGATAATGGAATAGAAGCACTCCCACTGTGAAGTTTTTTCCATGCTTCAGGGAACCCATTTTTTCGGACAAAAAGAGATAATGTTCTGAGATTTGTGGTGGTTTCTGTGTCTTATTCTCCCCTACTACTTTGCTTGACTTACTTTTCCCCATGAAGCTACACATCTTTTGGGGACAGATGTGTTGTTAATGCCCACCGGTACCCTTCAATCAAATAACCATGATGCTTTAATTCTAATCTGAAACCTATACCACATCTAAGAGATGTTAAAAATGTATTTGTGAATGTCTTTACTTAATAGTACTCTTATTCACACTTGCCAAAGTATTTGCTTTTTACTATTATAGGTAATAATCTTTTCTCACCTAGTTCTTTTAAGGCTACTAAAATAGAAATTTACCTTTATGGATGTGAGTACAGATTTCTAAGAGGAAGCCAAATTTTAACCAAATTCCAAGGAAAAATTGTCATCCAAAAATGTTTTTTTATATCTATTTTGTCTTCATGTTCTAAAATTCCCTTATATAAGGCAGACAGATCTAGGGAAATATAAAAATTTTACCCTATTATTTTCTGGAACTAAATCAAGGCTTAAGTATAACACGAGAGAATAGTGGGTACTACTGCTGCCTTTAGACAAAACAGTCATTGTTTTCAACAGTATATAAAAATCATAGTGTAACTTTTTTATTTAATAAAAGTAATATTTAATTGCTCCAGTTATGGTATCTTATTGCCCAACTAAAAATTTAGGCTTGCTTATTATGAAAAACACATATTTTCATTACTGTTAGATGATTCTAGGAGGGAGTATAGGATACTTAAACATATATATAATGACTAATGTCATATGACTTTTTAAGAATAAATTAGTCATGCTTCACATTTAAATGAGTCGTATTTAACTGGAGAGGTTATACCCTTATTCCAACAGTGATGCTCTTCTTTTTTCTTTCTTTCTTTCTGTTTTTTTTTTTGAGACAGGGTCTCGCTTTGTCACCTTGGCTAGAATGCAATGGTATCATCATATTAATAGCTCACTGCAACCTCAAACTCCTGGGCTCAAGCAGTCCTCCTGCATCAGCGTTCCAAGTAGGAGTAGGTGGGAGTACAGGTGTGCATCACCACGCCCCAGCTAATTTTTCTGGGTTTTTTGTAGAGTTAAGGTCTTGGTCTTGAACTCCAGACCTTAAGCAGTCCTCCTGCCCAGGCCCTCCAAAGTGCTAGGATTGCAGGCATAAGCCACCGTGCCCAGCCTAGTGTTGCTTTTTATTACTTGAAATAATTTTGGAATGTTCCTGTGACACATCTCTCTGAATATCATTAGTAGGAACAACTCTTTTTCTCCAATGAAGGTGAATTTAATTTTTTTTAAACTACCAAAATTAAGAGTTAAGTGGGATGAATAAGGTAAGTGTTCAGACCAAGAAATGCCATTTTTAATCCCAGTAAAATGGGAAATAATTGGTTAATGAGAACAGTTTTCTTGTGTGGCTTACATACTGGAGAGCTCTGAAGGAAATTCCAGAAGCATTTTGAGAAATATTGCTATGTATCTGCCTACCATGGTTGCTTTGAGGGCAAAACTTTTAAATGCTCATTCTAGGATAGTAACAATGGCAACAGATTATTCATAGGTACATATTTCTCTGTAGGGAAAACAGGGCTTCAATTTTTGTTCATTTTTTCTGCCTATAAAGATTTATTCATAATAATTTTGAATGTAATGTAATATTTTAAGAACGGCTGAAGTGGCATTGCCGTTTGGAGTATGGGAAATGCAGTTGGTTAATCCATTAGAGGAGTAAAGTCAGAAGTCTTTTTCACAAAATAAGGAATTAGGTCACAATTGGTTTCTTTTAATTAAAGATGAAAGCTTTTTGTTTTTCATGTTACCTTTGTCGAAACAAAGTCACCCCTAAAAGTATTTTTGTGAAATCTTGATTTTAGTTTAACATTAAAAGAAGAATAATTACAATCCTGTTTTTTGCTTAGTGCTTATTGCTTATTGCAGGCAGGAACATATGCTGAATTTTACTAAGATGTTTGCTTATTATGTATATCTGGCACAATCCTAATGGAAATTGTTGAGGGAAATTATTAAATATTTTAAGGAAAAATAGGCTAAATGTCATATAGCCTGTCAAATAAGACAAAAATTTTAGATTTTTTTTAAAGCTAGCTATTCTCATTGTTATTTACCAATCAGTATTTTAACAAGTATCAATTATTAGTTGTAAATTAAAATTGTTTAGGCTCAGGCTACAGGTGGGAACTATTAGCATTGAGGAGTGGGGGAGGGAGGCCAGAATGGCATCAAATTGGAAAAGAAACTAAAATATTTGGGCCTTCTATAGAACTGTTACCTAGCAAGAAGATAATTATTTTGAAAAACAGCAATAGAGAATCTTTCATTCTTTTAAATAGAGAAGAAATTCTGTAGAGTGTCAGTAATTATTTAGTAGGAAAAGATGAGAATACATGTTTTTCTAATCTGCCACCACCACCTGTAGTGTGAATCAAATTGGATAACTAGGGAGGGTAAGGCTTATTGACAATAATGGGAAAAGGTTTGGTTCAAGATTTTGGTTAAAATATTTTTTTTCCCTTTATTTATTATTTATTTATTTATTTATTTATGTATTTTTATTGGGGGAAAACTACAAAGCATTTACAGTATAATGTTTACAGTCACAGCCCATTATTCGAAGTGAGGTGACACAAGACCCGAAGAATGGGTTCCACTTGTACTCACCATCAAATTGGTATTGACTGATTAACACTATGGTGCTCAAAGGGTGGGAGTGAACACTGGGGAATTGGTGGGTGGGGGGTAGACCCAAGGCTGAGCGACATGGGGGGTCACTGTGGAGGGGTGG
>CAUYRT010106423.1:0-18463 GCA_963574885.1 Lepilemur ruficaudatus
ATTCTGGGCTTGGACTGAGCGCCGCCTTTCAAAACTGGAAAGGCAAAGAAAAAAATGATGACCCCCCCCCCCCAAAAAAAAAAAAAAAAAACGGAACGCACACCACAGCCTGGCTTTTCAAAACGAAACGTTTATTTCCAATGTTACAAGGTGATTACAAAGTCCTCTAAGAAAAGCAAAGATGAATTTAAAATATCGATATACATATTTTATCTAAAAAGCAAAGAAGGGAAGAAAACCCCCCCCCCAAAAAAAACCCTGCTAAAAACAGGGCTCCGTATCCATCATCATAGAACAATTTATACACAAAGCTCGTAGCCCCAAGACTGACTCACGCACCCCGGATTCTCGTTCAGATACAAACATCCCCCCCCGAAGAAGAGTCTCTCGGTGGTTGGTTTTTTCTTTTCTTTTTCTGTTTTGTTTTTTTTTTTTACAAAAGTTTAAAATATCTTAAAAATATTTTAAAGTTTTTTCTTTTTCTTTAAAAAAAAAAAAAAAAAAGTCCTGATGAACCAGACGTATTTCTGCAGGGAGGCACGCCACCCGCCCGTTCTCTCGGCTTTTCTCTTGTGCTAAACTACAGAGTCACAGTCGCCAGGGGTGGGACGATTGATTTGGGTCCAAAAAAAAAAAAAAAAAACGCGCCAACATCTCGATTTAAAGCCAAATTCATCAAAAAGACGCTCATCTGTCGCGGCGGCCACAAGAGAATGGTGGCCACTTGCTCTGTGTTAAAATAATAAGTTTTCTGAGCGTCAGAGACAGAGAGACACACACACACGGAGAGACACTGTCCCCTGCCTTCTGGGCTGCCTGCCTGGCTCCAAATTTTTGCTATCTGGGTTTTTTTTTTGTTTTGTTTCGGGGTTTTTTTTTTTTTTTTTGGGCTGTGCTTTTGTACTGGATGGTTATTTTTTCTTTTTTTCACACGGTGGCATTTACAGCTCCCACGTGTCCGGACGTCCAGCCCCCCAGGGACTGGCTGGGAGATGCCTCAGTTTCCCTCGTGGGCAAATGCAAACCTCCACGCCTAGCTCGCCGGCTGAGAGCCGCTGGACCGGGGTGACCGGGGGCGCCGTGGCCTCTTCTATCTGTGACCGGGGACGCCGTGGCCACCACGGCTGGCCCTTGAGGATGGTCAGAGGGCGGAGACGGGGTGAGGGGCTTCTGTCTTTGGTTGTCTCCCTCTCTCTCTCCGTGTCCCTGGCTTTGGCCCTGACCACACACCGGCCACTCGCCCGGCACAACCCGCGACTGGACGCGGACCCAGGAGAATTCAGTTTCACTAGCCTCAGTTTCCCCCACTTGACGGCAAGCCCGTGGGGTTCGCCTCCCTTTCCGAGACCTGGCTGGCGGGTCCCCTGCGGGGACATCGGGATTTTTTCTGACGCCCTCCCCGAGCGGGGAGCGGTCCGGCCACGGGTGGACAGGGTCACGAGCTCGCTGACATGTCATTTAGCTGGGGCCAGCGTGAGGCTGAGAGTCCTGCAGCCCCATCACTGGGGACTCGGGCAGGGGGCTGGTGCCCGGGGACTTGGTCTGGAGTTGTCTTTGGTCTCGAGTTTGGTCCGGGACTCTCAGAAGAGGCGGCCTCCTCGCTCAGACCCGTTTGCAGGACGGTGTCACCGTGACGTCTCACCGGGTACAGGGGGTGGCAACCAGAAATGCCCGGGTGGCCACCGCCTGCCACAGCCCTTCCTCCCACCCTGTGTCCCCCTGTCCTTGGAGACAGACACAGAGGGGTCACAGCAGAAAAAAAAGAACGAAAAAAAAAAAACGCTGTAAAATCAAATCAGAGGCAGCGGCGGAAAAGCAGGGACACACGTCGGACCGTCTGGAGCGGCATCTGGCGTACAGTAGACACAGCTTTGGACGCGGTGATGGGCAGGTGACCCTTGGCTTTGTCCCTTGGCTGGGCGGGGACTCCAGCGGTCCCTCCGCCTCCCGCCAGATCTGGGGACGGGGTCTCCACACCCCTCTAGGTGGCTGACGCCTTCCTGCGACAGACTTCGTGTCGTCTGCGGCAACCCTGAAGGACAAGCTCCCCAAGACCGGGAGGTGGAGGACAGACAGATACACACACTCTGGTCCCCACCTGACCGCACCCGTCCGGCCTCCATATCACTCCACACTCTGCTTCCGGGGACACCGAGAGATGTCCCCTGGGGAGCGACCAGAGCCCCTAGGACACACCCCCGCCTGCTAGCATTCGAATGCCACGGATCCCGGAGCCTCCCTCCCCAGCCTCCTGCTGGGCTGGCCTCGCCTCGGGTCCCTCCCGCCTGCGGTGGCCTGGCAGGGGACCCGGCCTCGCCCCGCCAGCCAGCCTCCTGCAAGGCGCAGCGGCCAGCCTCGGTCCCACAGGCTTCTCTCTCTCGGACTGGCCAGAGGTTCCAAAGGTCCCACTGATTATCTACCCTTGATCTCAAAGCAGCGACACTTTCGACAGCTCTTGGAATCGGCCAGTTGCTTCCATTCTCAGACTTGGTTCCTTAAGCCGGCGTCTCCCTTCTGGCCGGGCACAGGTTCGATGTCATGTCTCCGCGTTTTTCTCCTGTCCCCCTGGGCCTGGGGATGGGGGGGACTGTCCCTCTCCTGCTGCTTCCGTCCCCCTGCGCCCCTGAACCAGGCTCCGGAAGGTGCCGCGCCTTTCACCGCCGGGAGAGGGGGGTCGCCTTTCCGTCCCAGGAAAAAAAAAAACCACACTCTGCGTTTTTTTCCGGGCGGAGTTTTTTTTTTCCGGGCAGAGTTTTTTTTTTTTTCTCGAGCACCGAAGAAGTTGCTTTTGAACGTTGAGATCTATTGCTGGCAAAGAGGATCGATTCAAGTGGTAAAAGTACGTGACAATCTCTAAGTGTCTACATAGTTCTATCTCATTTAAAAAAGAAAAAAAAAGAACGCTACGAAGAAAAAGTTTACCAAGTTCCCTTAAAATACATCTAATTCGGTACGAAAAGCTCCGCCTCTAACCCGTGGTGTTTTTTTTGTTGTTGTTGCGGTTTTTTTTTTTTTTGTACAAAATATCCCCAGATCAAAACGAAACACACACACACGTACACGCATACATACACACACGCATACGCACGAGAACCGATTTTCTGTGACGGTTCTCCCAAAAAAAACCCCTTCTAGTGCAATTATAAAGCTCTGTAAACCTGGTCCTAGGAGAATCTAACATTAGTAAACAGCAGGAAAAAGCAGCCGGCCGGGCGCCCCAACGACGAGAGCTCACATCATGGTCTCCACGACGATGTGGGTGGGCTTCATGAGTGCCCCATTCAGGACCAGGGAGCGCGAGCTGAATGGCGTGGCCCCCTCACGCTCCACGGCCCAGCGGTTGGGCTCTCGCGGGGTCATCAGATACTTGACCCTCTGCGGGAGAAGGAAGACGAGAGAGACGGGAGACGGAGTCAGGCACGGGGGGAGCCTTGGTTGCCTCCCATGACAGCCGGCTCCCTCCCTCACCCTCCTCCTCCTGAACCGGTGGCTAGCGTGCAAACTACCTGCCCTTTTTGGAAATAAAGGCGTCGAAGGAAGGTCTCATGAGGCCCCGCTTTGGGGCACAATGCCCGCTGGTGGTTTCCTTGGGCAACCCCTGCTTACATACCTCCAGGGACGGGGGGCTCACTACCTCTATGTGCTTTGGCCTCTTTCTCCTCCGGGACCGAAAGACGCCAGCCTTGGAGTTCTAGCACCAAAGCTCATGTGGAATAAGCCTCCTCCCTCTGTGATCCCCGGCCCTGAGGCCTTCGCCTTGCAAAGCAGCTGAGCCCCTGCGGTTTACTTCTTATTTCTTATTTCTTTTTTTTTTTTGAGACAGAGTCTCGCTCTGTCACCCGGGCTCGAGTGCCGTGGCATCAGCCTCCCTTACAGCAGCCTCAGACTCCTGGGCTCATGTGATCCTCCTGCCTTGGCCTCCCGAGTAGCTGGGACTACAGGCGTGAGCCACCATGCCCGGCTAATTTTTTTTCTATATATTTTTAGTTGTCCAGCTGATTTCTTTCTATTTTTAGTAGAGACAGGGTCTCGCTGTTGCTCAGGCTGGTCTCGAACTCCTGACCTCGAGCGATCCTCCCGCCTTAGCCTCCCAGAGCCCTGGGATGACAGGCGTGAGCCACCGCGCCCGTCCACTCCTGGGCTGGACAAGAGTCTTAACCCTGCGTAGCTCCCACCTTCCCCAAGGAGAACGCTGCTTGCGCTGGCATCCAGCTGCCCTTTCTTTCCATGAGGAAGGCCCCCTCCCCCGATAAAGGCTGGGCTGTCTAACAATCCTCAGATCACGCCCAGGCCAGGGTGAGTTTTTCCCCCGCCAGCCCGATCACGGGATCAGTAAAGGAAGGGCCATCTCCCAGGACACTCAGGAAAGTCCACGGCAGAACCGGGACTTGAACTCAGGGCTTCCCGCCTTCCAGCCCGAGTTCCTGCCAAGCGAGACTTAAATAGGCCCAGCAATTGCAAAAAAAACAAAACAACCAAAGAGCCCTCTTTCTAGACCTTGCCATTCAATTTAGGTCTATTAGCAAAATTTTAAAAGCTCTGGGAGGCCAAGGCGGGAGGATCACTCGAGGTCAGGACTTTGAGACCAGCCTGGGCAACATAGCAAGATCCTGTCTGTACTAAAAATAGAAAGAAATTAATTGGCCAACTAAAAAATACATATGAAAAAAATTAGCTGGGCGTGGTGGTGCATGCCCGCAGTCCCAGCTACTCGGGAGGAGGCTGGGGCAGGAGGATCGCTTGATGTCAGGAGTTCGAGACCAGCCTGAACAAGAGGGAGACCCCGTCTCTACTAAAAATAGAAAGAAATTAGCCGGACAACTAAAAATAGATAGAGAAAATCATCCAGGCATGGTGGCACATGCCTGTAGTGCCAGCTACTCGGGAGGCTGAGGCAGGAGGGTCGCTTGAGCCCAGGAGTCAGAGGCTGCTGTGAGCGAGGCTGACGCCATGGCACTCTAGCCGGGGCGACAGAGCGAGACTGTGTCTCAAAAAAAAACAAAACAAAACTGATAGAACCATTCCTCATGCTTAGTATCGCTTGGGGTTGTGCCGTCTGTCTGTCCTCTAAAAAAAAAACATAATGTGTCCCCCCACCACCCCTCAGGGACTTTCCCTGTGGGAACAGACCCCGCCTGCTTTGTCCTTGTCCCCACCCCGCCTGTCCCAAGACCTCTTTGCCCAGGAGGAAGCAGGGATCCAGCCCTCGGGGCCAGCCAGGGCCCCAGGACATCCTGGCTCCGCTTTTTTTTTTTTTGAAAAGAGAATAACAATAAAAAAAAAAAACAAAAAAAAACGGCCCAGCACAAAACAAGCGCAGTCTCGCCCCCGTCCAGAGGCGAAGGGAGATTCCAAGAAAAGAATTTCTTGGAAAGAGCCGCCCGGGCAGGGCTGGAATCTCGGGGACCCACAGAGGGACACCTCAAAAGGTCGGGTTCCGTCTCCCACCAGGCCCCTCTGCAGCCCACGGGCACCTCGACCACTCCGTTAGGCGTGCAGGGATCAGAGAGGGCAAGCGACCTGCCTGAGGTCACACAGCACACAGGCTGAACTAACCGGCTGGCTCCATCTCCCTCCCCGGGGGGTTGGGGGGGGCCCGCGCTCACCACGAGGAACGGCCCCTCCGTCTGGCAGAGGCGGATGACGGCCACCAGCGGGACGCATAGCATGGAGGACAGGGCCAGCGCCCAGCCCAGCCCGATGGACCAGGTCGGGTACACGTAGGTCTTGTTGTACGTCAGGGGCACGTACTTGACCAGGGAGAAGACGAAGCAGCCCTGTGGGGAAAGACGCAGGCGGTCAGGAAGGAGGGGACCCGGTTCTGGGCATTGGGGGGCCGTGGGGGGAACATTTCTGGGGACCAGGACACGATCTCGGCCCAAAAGCCACTTCCCCTCAGACTCGCGACCCTCGTGCGCCAGGCAGAGCCGGCAGGACGCCGTGTGAGCTCTCCTGCCTCAGGGACTTAGCACTGGCTGTTCCCTCCACTTGTCCCATCTTCTCCCCTCCCCCAACTTAGCTCCCGTGGCCGTACTCCTGCCTCAGTGGTCCCCCCAGACCATTCCTCCCAGAAAGCACCAGGCTGTACGTCTCTTCGGCTCCCACCCGTCCCACCTTGCCCCGCCACCACCACCTTGGATCTATGCGACTCCCCAGGCGGGGAGTGAAAAGGAGACCGAGGGTCCCAGTGGTGCATGAATATCAAACGAGGATGAGATTTAAATGAGCCAGAGCCACAATCCAATCACATTCAACGATGAACTCGACACATGTGGTTCTCAGCGGCCGCCCTGGTTTATTTATTTTTGTTTGGAGACAGAGTCTCCCTCTGTTGCCGGGGCTAGAGCGCTGTGGCGTCAGCAACCTCCAATTCCTGGGCTCAAGCGATCCTCCTGCCTCAGCCTCCACCCGAGTAGCTGGAACTACAGGCATGAGCCACCACACCCGGCTAATTTTCTCTACATATTTTTAGTTGTCCAGTTAATTTCTTTCTATTTTTAGTAGAGATAGGGTCTTGCTATGTTGCCCAGGCTGGTCTCAAACTCCTGACCTCGAGCAATCCTCCTGCCTCGGCCTCCCAGAGTTGCTGGGACTACAGGAATGCGCCACCACACCCAGCTAATTTTTTTTTCTACATATTTTTAGTTGGCCAATTAATTTCTTTCTATTTTTAGTAGAGACGGGGTCTCGCTCTTGCTCAGGCTGATCTCGAAGTCCTGAACTCGAGCGATCCTCCCACCTCGGCCTCTGGAGTAGCTGGGATGACAGCCGTGAGCCACCGCGCCTGGCCCCGTGCCGATTTATTTTTGGAGGGGAAAAAAGGCCACGACGGTCCCATTTAACGACAGGACCAGCAGCCACGCCAGTCCCACCTTCAGAGCCTCCTCCTTTGACAAGTGGGGAAACTGAGGCCCAGAGACCGAAGTGGCTTGTGGTCACCCAGTGGGTTGGCAGCAGGGACGAATACCCCGAGTGACACTTGGCCTCTGTGCTCCCCGAGGCCGGGGCTGGGGAGGACGGGGCAGGTGCCACCTCTGAAGGTCACACTTGGTCTCAGACACTGACCAGGGAGCAGCCTTTGCCGAACCCCGAGGCCACGGCCCAGCATGCCACGGAAACGCCACTTTTCCAGGGTCCCTGCCCTCTCGTCTGATATCCCAGAGGCCCCTCAAACTTATCCGGCCTCCCACACGGGGCTCGTGAGCCCTGGAAGCCTGTGGAGAAGGGATCTCAACCGCGGGTCCCCCGAAAGCCACTGACCCCTTCCGGAAAACACCCTGCCCCTGCCCACGGGCCGGCCGGTTCCTCTGCCGGGAAGAGGCCCTTGCTTGTTTTTTCTCCTCCCAACCAGCTGCTCCTGCTCATCTGTCCAAGCTCAACTCCAGGGGACCCTCTGGAGCAGCATCCCTGTCCCCAGGCCGAGGACGTTCCAAGGCCCACACTCAGACGCCGAAGAAGGCGAGAAGGCCGGACCCCAGAGCCGGCACCGAACTCACAACGCAGAGGACGGGCGTGATCACGGCCCAGGAGTACTTCATCCACGGCCCCGGCCGGTAGCCAATCATGTCCTCGATGCCATCGTAAAAGTTGTCACCGCCTGCGAGAGACAGAACGGGCCAGTGATGTTGGTGGCGTCCGAGGCCGGCAGGGCCTCTACCTGTCAATGTTACGCAGACACGACTGTGGCAGACACCGAGCTGAAGTTCCTTCTTTTTTTTTTTTTTAAGACAGAGTCTCACTCTGTCGCCCGGGCTAGAGAGCCGTGGCATCAGCCTCGCTCACAGCAGCTTCAGACTCCTGGATTCAAGTGATCCTCCTGCCTCAGCCTCCCGAGTAGCTGGGACTACAGGCATGCGCCACCATGCCTGGCTAATTTTTTCTATATATTTTTAGTTGGCCAATTGATTTCTTTCTATTTTTAGTAGAGACGGGGTCTTGTTCTTGCCCAGGCTGGCCTCAAACTCCTGACCTCGAGCTATCCTCCCTCCTGGGCCTCCCAGAGTGTTGGGATGACAGGCATCAGCCAACGCACCCAGCCTGGCCTGAAGTTCTAAGTGTCATTGTGTCACCGGGCATCCTGTATCTGTCCTGGCAACGTGAGGCCCAGCCCAAACCCCAGTGTGGCCAGTCCGAGGTCACAAGGAGGTCAGAATGGACCCCTCCGGGACCCCGGAGTTGGTCATTATAGAAAGACCCCCACACACAACTGAGTTGTGTGTTTCTCAAAACACACAGGCAAGGCCGGGCACGGTGGCTCACACCTGTCATCCCAGCACTCTGGGAGGCCGAGGCGGGAGGATCACTCGAGGTTAGGAGTTCGAGACCAGCCTGGACAACATAGCAAGACTCCATCTCTACTAAAAATAGAAAGAAATTATTTGGACAACTAAAAATATATAGAAAAAATTAGCCGGGCATGGTGGTGCATGCCTGTAGTCCCAGCTACTCGGGAGGCTGAGGCAGGAGGATCGCTTGAGCCCAGGAGTCTGAGGTTGCTGTGAGCGAGGCTGACGCCACGGCACTCTAGCCCGGGTGACAGAGCGAGAGTCTGTCCCAAAAAAAAACACACACAGTCACCCATGGTGCCATCAGCATTGGGCCAATCAGTTGATGTGGCCACAGCGATCTCACGTGTGTGGTCTACACGTTCCCTTCATCTCAGAACGAATCCCCGTTAGAATATCTGCCTCCGAAGCGTGTAAGTTGAGGCCCCAAGGAAAAACTTGGAAAGGGATATGCAAAAAAAAAAAAAAAAAAAATCTATACTCACCATATATCCAGGCCACAACGAAACACTCAAAGAACGCAACCCACAAGAGGCACACGCCGCTGGCTGCGTAGTAGTCGAACAGCTGGAACACGTACATGCCGCCCTGCAGCGGAGGAGGATTAAAAAAAAACCCAGAGAAGAAAGATTCGTTATTGGGTCTCGGCTTGCCTTCATATACAAAGAGCTCTGGTGAATCAATAACAATGAAGAAAGCCCGAGAGAAAAATGGGCAGCGACATGATGAGCGAATCGACGTATAAAGACATGTTCAACGTCATGTCTGACAAATGTAACTGAACATGCACAAACACGCATGCACATGGAAAAATGAAAGCAAAACACGCCTTCGCATTATGACGGTGCCACTAACGCCTGCTCCCAAAGGAGGTGATTTAAACCAAATGTGGTCGACGTAGAACACACTTGGGTGGGGTCGGAAGAAGCCCCTCTCTCTGGTCCTCTCCCCAAGTGGCCTTCAGAAGGGCACCTGGGAGGCTGGGCGCGGTGGCTCACGCCTGCCATCCTAGCACTCTGGGAGGCCGAGACGGGAGGATCCCTCAAGGTCAGGAGTTCGAGACCAGCCTGGGCAACATAGCAAGACCCCATGTCTACTATAAATAGAAATAAATTAGCTAGACAACTAAAAATATAGAAAAAATTAGCCGGGCGTGGTGGCACGTGCCTGTAGTCCCAGTTACTCGGGAGGCCGAGGCAGAAGGATCGCCTGAGCCCAGGAGTCAGAGGTTGCTATAAGCGAGGCTGACGCCATGGCACTCTAGCCCGGGCAAAAGAGCAAGAGTCTGACTCAAAAGAAAAAAAAGAAGGGCACCTGGGCCGTGAAGCCCCACCCATGGGTGACAGAGCCACCTACCTCTGTGACCATCGGCAACCCCAGCAGGTAGCTGATGCTGCAGATGATGGCGATGAAGATCTCCCGATGATAACCCTTTGTCAGGAAGGACGGATAAAGGTCCACCAAGGACGTGATCTGCCCTTCGACCTCAACAAACTGCGGAGGGGGGAGAGGACAAGGGAGCCACTGAGGGGTGGAGGTCCCCACGCCACCCCGCTGCTCAGAGGGGCGAGGCCCGGGATGCACATCCAGACACTGGAGGCTGCGCTTCTAGGCTCTGCCTGGAGGGTCCCGCCTGCCCCTTCCTGGTGGCCCACAGTTGCCCACGCCAAGTCACTCCACACCTCTGTGTCTCTGCTTAGGTTGTTCCTGCCATCAAAAAGCCTTTCTTCCGTCACCCAAGACTCAGCTCTGGGACGACGGCCTCTCTGAAGCCCAACCCTCCACCCTGGCGTGCTCAGTGGCCCTCCATCCTCTGTCTGTCTCTGTCGCTGTCTCTGCCTGTGACTTTCGGCTGATTTAAGAAGCCCATTTGAGGCCGGGCGTGGTGGCGGCTCATGCCTGTCATCCCGGCACTCTGGGAGGCCGAGGCGGGAAGATCTCTCGAGGTCAAGAGTTCGAGACCAGCCTGGGCAACATAGCGAGACCCCATCTCTACTAAAAAAATAGAAACAAATTAGCTGGACAACTAAAAATATGTCTGGAAAAAATTAGCCGGGCGTGGTGGCACATGCCTGTAGTCCCAGCTACTCGGGAGGCTGAGGCAGGAGGATTGCTTGAGCCCAGGAGTCTGAGGCTGCTGTGAGTGAGGCTGACGCCACAGCAGTCTAACCCGGGCGACAGAGCGAGACTCTGTGTCAAAAAATAAAAAAAGAAGCTAATTTGAAGGCCTCTCCGTAGCTCTACAACGATTCTCAACCTTCTGAATCTTCCCATCTTTGTGCCCAACAATGTATCTTGGAGATTGTTCCTTATATTTACGTAGGGAGCAGCCTCAATTTTTAAACGGTGGCAGAAAACTCCACCTCCTGGGCTTCTATCATTATTGATCTGACCAACACCCGGCTAATTTTTTCTATATAGATTTTTAGTTGTCCAGCTAATTTCTATTTTTAGTAGAGACGAGGTCTCACTATGTTGCCCAGGCTGGTCTCGAACTCCTGACCTCCAGTGATCCACCTGCCTCAGCCTCCCGGAGTGCCGGGATGACGTGAGCCACCACCGCGCCCGGCCTCAGTGAGGCTGAAAGCATCGTGCACCCAGGCACCAGCTCCGGGAGGCCTGGAATGCTGGGTGTGCTTTGGGCTTCTCCTGAGCGCTTCTGACAACCGGTGGCATCCGCTCTGCGCCCCGGTCTCCGGCCTCCATTGCCCTGTGCCTTGTCACCCCCTGCCCAGACGCAGCACAGGGGTGCGTCATCGCTGTCAGGGGCCCAGCCTCCTGTCTGTCGTCTACGGCTCGATTGCTACAAAAATCGCCCCCAGGGTTGTCCCTGTCCTCTTGCTTGGGTGACAGCCTCCGGCTTTGGGGCAGCTATCCTCTTTCTGCTTCTGCCCCGAGGCCTCCTCCTCTCCGGGGCTCCTCGGGGAAGGGAGGGTTGATCTCTTCCCAGGGAGGCTGTCCCAGACTCCTCAGAGGCCTCCGCCCCTGGCCTCCGGGGACGGTCCCCCGAGGGCCACCCCGGCCTCCCCGCAGACGTACCTGGCTGTCCAGTCCGAGCAGCAGAAGCATGATAAAGAAGAGAATGGACCAGAACGTGGGCAGCGGCATCATCGTCACGGCTTTGGGGTAGGCGATGAAGGCCAAGCCAGGACCTGACGGGAGAGAGAACCGGGGTGGGGACAGAAGGCAGGAGGGACGTCAGCACCCAGGCCACCCGGGGCCACCGTGGCTCACACAGAGGGACCCTCTCGGGCCTCTGTGGGTCTCACACACCCAGAGCTATCGCCTGGGGGACTCGGAGGGGGTAGGACGGCGGGGGGGGGGAAGGAGGACCCCCCCACCCTGACCCAGAGTCGTCAGCTTGTCAAGGACATTTGCCGGAAAAGAACCTCGGACGGGTGGGAAGGAAAAGATCATCACCTTTCGCACGTTTGGATGGTATCTTGGGGGCGCGGGGTCCCGTCGAGAAACCAGGCTTGGTCTCCCCTCCATCCTGGCCTCTACCCCAAATAGCACCCCCTCCCCCGGGGATGGGGACCGGGGACCCCAGCTTCGCGCTGAGACCGCCGTCCACACCTGACTCGGCCACCTCGGCGATGTCCACCCCCTGCTCTTGCGCCATGAAGCCCAGGACGGAGAAGATGGCGAAGCCGGACACGAAGCTGGTGCCGCTATTGACGCAGCCCAGGAGCAGACAGTCCCTGAGTGACACACACACACGCCGGGGCGCCTGTCAGCGAAAACCGCTGCCAGGCTGCCCGCCTGGGTTTTTTTTTTTAATTTTTTCCTCTTTAAACAGCAGCAGTCGGGGACGCGGGGTTGCGAGACGGGGTTGCGACACTTGCCTGTACGAGTTGTACTTGTATTTGTTGTAGCTCCCCAGCGAGGTCATGGCCCCCAGGCAGATGGCGTAGGAGAAGAAGATCTGGGTCCCAGCGTCGATCCACACCTGGGGGACCGCAAGGGCACGGGGTGACACAGAGAGAGAGGAGAAGGGCTATCAGGGCAGGCTTCCCGGAGGAGGCGCCAGTTCTTGGCCGCCTGGAATCGTCCTCCAAGGACAGGGCCTCATGAGAGCTGCCAGCTCGATCGATCGGAGACCCTCCCCGCGGACCTTGTCCCTCATCAGGGGCTTTTTTTTTTTTTTTTTGAGACAGAGTCTTGCTCTGTCACCCGGGCTAGAGTGGAGTGGTGTCAGCCTTGCTCACAGCAGCCTCTGACTCCTGGGCTCAAGCGATCCTCCTGCCTCAGCCTCCTCCTGAGTGGCTGGGACTACAGGCACGTGCCACCACGCCCAGCTAATTTTTTTATACATATATTTTTAGTTGTCCAGCTAATTTTTTTCTATTTATAGTAGAGATGAGGTCTTGCTATGTTGCCCAGGCTGGCCTCGAACTCCTGACCTCCAGTGATCCTCCCACCTCGGCCTCCCAAGTAGCTGGGACTACAGGCATGTGCCACCATGCCTGGCTAATTTTTTCTACATACATTTTTAGTTGTCCAGCTAATTTCTATTTTTAGTAGAGACTGGGCCTCGCTCTTGCTCAGGCTGGCCTCAAAGTCCTGACCTGCAGCAATCCTCCCACCTCAGCCTCCCAGAGTGCCGGGATGACAGGTGTGAGCCTCCATGCCTGGCCTCCAAGAGGTCCTTGACTCTGGATTCCATCCTTAGCTGGGAAACCCAGTGGCTCCGCAGGGGTCTCACCCTCCCACCCCCCGGGATGCAGCCCTCGCGGCTGCTGAGGGCAGAAGCTTGGTCCAAGGGAGGCGACTTCCGTCCCGTACCTGGCGCTGGGACCCACCGTGCCCGCGCCAGCCCGGTGGCAGAGTCCCAGGGGTGTGACAGCCCTGCCGGACTCTACGGCCGGCTGCCCTGTGAACCCTGCCTTTGTCCCCGCGCCGGCCCGGCCCTGCGTGGGGGGACGGAAGGGAGGGAGGACAGGTTGCCCCCGCCCAACGGTACCTGTGGGTCCTCGAGGCGCGTGATGTCCGGGTACAGATAGAACTTGATGCCTTCGCCGGCGCCGGGCAGTGTCAGCCCACGGATCAGCAGCACCAGCAGCATGGCAAACGGAAAGGTGGCTGTGAAGTAGACGACCTGCAGGGGATGGGCGGAGGGGGTCGGGTTAGGGCCCGGGGGCAACACCCGCCACCGTGAAGTCCCAGCGTCCCCTGTGACGGTTTTCCGTCGTGCTGTGTGTCCTTGGGCGTGTTGCTTAACCTCTCTGGGCCTCAGTAAAACGTCATTCAGGGTAATAGAAGCCCCTCGTCAAGGGGCGAGGTGAGCATTCAATGATACTGTGCTTGGCCGGGCGCGGTGGCTCATGCCTGTCATCCTGGCACTCTGGGAGGCCGAAGAGGGAGGATCACTGATGGTCAGGAGTTCGAGACCAGCCTGAGCAATATAGCAAGACCCCCGTCTCTACTATAAAAATAGAAAGAAATTAGCTGGCCAACTAAAAATATATAGAAAAAATTAGCCGGGCGTGGTGGCACATGCCTGTAGTCCCAGCTACTCGGGAGGCTGAGGCAGGAGGATCGCTTGAGCCCAGGAGATGGAGGTTGCTGTGAGCGAGGCTGACGCCACAGCACTCTAGCCGGGTGACAGAGCGAGACTCTGTCTCTAAAAAAAAAGACGCCATGCTTGTCATGCTGTGGAAACAGTGCCGGCACTTAGTAGGTGCTCAAGAAACAGGTCCTGTGACTGACACCGTGATTTTGCTGTCAGCGCACGGGAACTTCTGGAAAGGAAATGAGGCCTCTTCATTGGCCTAGGGCAGCCGGGGAGAGCGGAGATGTCCCTCCCCTCCTGGGGTCACGCCGAGCACCCCAGACAGACCAAGGTCGGGTTGGGACACGGAACGAGCCGGGCCTGTCCTCACAACGCGCCCTGGCCTCTTTCCTCCTTTTCCTGTCCCGCGAGAACCCGTCTGCCGCCCCTGTGGCCTCCGTTCTCGTGGTGATGCTTTCCCGTCCTGTTATTCAATGTGAGAAGCACGCCCATTTTGCAGATGAGTAAACTGAGACCCGCGGAAAAACGGGATGAACGTGCCCACGGCCCGGGGAGGGGGTCGGGGGGCCGGCGGTGCCAGGGCAGTGCGGGGGGCCCAGGTAGGTCCACAGACACCCGACAGAGGGTGACACAGCCCCCCAAACTGTCACCCGGCTGCCCGAGCCCACAGCCTGCGTTTATGGAGCGCCAGCTGTATGCCTGCTGCCACCCCAAGCGCTGTGACATCTACGCTCGTTCCCCCCCTGGGGGCCCTCAGAGGATAGTCGTGCGACTCTCTCTCCGTTTTTTTCAAAGTGGGGAAACTGAGGCCCAGAGAGATGGGGTCCCCCGTCGCCTGCTCAGGGTCACACCGAGCTACCGGTTCTGCCCATGACCAGAGAGAGGAGCCGGACTCCCCCAGTTGAGTCCAGGGTCCGAGCTCGGACTCTGGCGTGAGACTCTGGCCTCTGCTCTCTCTCTGGGACTCAGTTTCCCCACTTCAAAGGGAGGGGCTCGCACCAGGCATTTTCTGGGGCTCCGGGGCACGGGCGGCGACACAGAGGCCCGGCTCCTTCCCCGGCGACCTCGGCCTCAGCTTCCCCATCCTCACGACCAGTCCCCGAGGACAGGGAGGCGGGGAGGCTGGAGGGCAGAGGCCACTCCCGACCTCTCCCTTCCTGAGGACAAGGAGGGGACAGACGGAGGGACACCCGCACAGCTGACAATAGCGGCTCCGGGGGGTCCCCGGAGAGCGGCCGCTTCAAAGCCGGCCGGGCCGCCCTCCCTGGGGCCACACGGATGGCTTTGTGTCGGGGACACGGGCGTGGACGGCGGTGGCTTTCCTGGTTTCCACGTATTTAATTTGGGCGACGATGACCCCGGCCACCTCTGAGAGTCCGGAGACTGTCATCACGTACGTTTTGAAAGTGGGGAAACCGAGGCACAGAGCGGCGACGTCACCCGCCGGGGCTCGGGGAGCTGGTAGCCACGGCAGAGGTGGGACCGGATCTGGGCTGGCCGGTGACAGACCCCCCCACACTCTCCCTGGGTGACCGTGTCAGGGTAGCTGTCCCCGCTCTGTCAGGAGGGGGACGGCCATGCCAGCCACCACGCCGGGACTTTAAAAAGCCACCTTTGTTTTCCAGAGTCAGCTGCCCCACCCCAACCCCGGGGAAAGCCTCGCCCCCCCCAGAGCTGTTCTCTGGACTTTTCCACGACTCCATCCCCCCCCCACCAGGGACATCCCCGAGGGAGAGGCTGGTACCAGCAGGTGCCACCAGCCGGGCCCCGGGCGGTGGCCCTGCAGGCCTCGCTGTGGGGACGCGGTATTTTTCCAGCCGTGCCAGTGAAATTCCATGGTGGCTCCTGTGAGCCCTTGACCCAAAAGCCAGTCCTGGCTGGATCAACCTCCTCCTGAATCCCACGCTCTGTGACGCCGCGGGGACAAGGCCCACTTAACCGCACCCTCTGGCTGGCACAGGGGGTACAAGAGTGAGGGGATACCCAGGTCGGGAGTTGGGGGGCAGCAGCCCACCCGGGGTTCAAATCCTGGCTCGGGCCACCAGCGTCAGGCAAGTTCACGAACCTTTCTGGACCTCAGGTTCCCCATCTGTGAAATGGGATGGCTCTTTCATGCACGTGAGCCTGGAAGGTTCTAGGGTTTTTTCTTTCTTTTTTTTTTTTTTTGAGACAGAGTCTCACTCTGTCGCCTGGGCTGGAGTGCCGTGGCATCAGCCTTGCTCACAGCAACCTCAGACTCCTGGGCTCAAGCGATCCTCCTGCCTCAGCCTCCCAAGTAGCTGGGACTATAGGCATGCGCCACCATGCCCGGCTCATTTTTTCTATATATTTTTAGTTAGCCAATTAATTTCTTTGTATTTTTAGTAGAGACGGGGTCTCGCTCTTGCTCAGGCTGGTCTCGAACTCCTGACCTCAAGCGATCCTCCCGCCTCGACCTCCCAGAGTGCCGGGATGACAGGCGTGAGCCCCTGCACCCGGCCTATGAGGGTTAAATGAGCTACTACTAGACGGCCCCTCAGGCAGCCCAAGTGGCTGGAGCTCAGGTCCTGAGTCCCTCTCTGGGCGCCCAGCCCCCAACGGCGGACGAGGCCCGGACAGGAGCCAGAGCCGGAGGCCACCGCCAGCGGGCGGGCGGGTGGCCCCTCAGCAGCGGCGTCTGAGGAAGTCACCGGAGACTGTGTTTGTCCCAGCCTCTCCCCCTAGAGCTATTGTTCTGGGAACCGCGCCTGCCCCCGGGAGGCCCGGACATTGTCACCGAAGGGGAGGTGGGGGGGTCACGTCTGGCAGGTCACGTCTTTGCTTGGCAGCCACCGGGGCGGCCGGCCCTGCTGTGTCACTGTCCTGGGTCAGACGTACCCCAGGGCCTTTGCGAGGGCTGCGTTCTTCTGCCGGGAGTTTTTTATTTCTCCCCCCTGCAGAGATCCCCATGGCTCAGCCCTTCACCTCTCTGCTGGAAAGTCGCCTTCCGGCCACCCCTGTTCAACACCACCCTGTCACCCCCTTGGTCCCCGCTTTGCCATTTGATGTTTCCTGCATAGCACCTGGGACCGTCTCACTCCTCTGTCCTGTCAACAGGCATTTGGTGACACTCTGGCTCGTCCTGCCGGGGTGCCGGCTCCCAAAACACAGAGATTTTTGCCTGTTTTTTATTTTTTTTTGAGACAGAGTGTCACTCTGTTGCCCGGGCTAGAGTGCCGTGGCGTCAGCCTCGCTCACATCAGCCTCCAACTCCTGGGCTCAAGTGATCCTCCTGTCTCAGCCTCCCGAGTAGCTGTGACGACAGGCATGCGCCACCATGCCCAGCTAATTTTTTCCATTTACTTTTAGCTGCCCAGATAATTTCTTTCTATTTATTGTAGAGACGGGGTCTTGCTATGTTGCCCAGGCTGGTCTAGAACTCCTGACCTCAAGCGATCCTCCCGCCTCGGCCTCCCAGAGCGCCAGAATGACAGGTGTGAGCCGCTGCGCCCGGCCGCCTGCTTTTTTTTGACCACTGCATGGGCTCCGGTCTCTTTCCCACAGTGGCACATAGTAGGGACTCAAAAAAATACGAGCACAGAAGCAAATGATTACGTACCCGGTCGAGCACCAGGGAAACTTCCCGATCGACTCCCTGCTGTCACCTCAAGACGCGTTTCTGACCCTGCCCAGGGGGGTTTCTATCTTCAAGAGATTCTTCCCACGAGCAAGATGAGGTGACACCTCCGTCACTTGTGGCTTAGGGCCCTGGGTCCAGGCTCCTGACAGATTCTCCCTGCGCTGACTTTTGTCATCAGAGCAGCCATCGCGACACCGGCTGCTGTCCTGGCGATCGGGGTGTCGCCAGGCTCTAACCGGTCACTGGTCACACTTTAGTCACTGACTAAGGTTTTCATGGTTGCCAATACTTTAAGTCAGACCTTGAAACCTTAATGACAAGCTGGCGTTTCAATGATCAGCCACCGCGTCTGTTAATCACTAACCTCTAAGTCACCGTGTCACGAATTAATCAGCGGCAACAGCTCAGACTCGAGTTAACAGCTAACGTTCCGGCCATGGGCCAGCGATTTAACAATCAGCTAATACACGCCCTGGACAGGTGACATCGGAGCTTTGTGGCCGCAATGTCAAGCCATAAAATAGTTCAGTTCGCCGGGTGCGGCGGCTCGCGCCTGTCATCCCAGCGCTCTGGGAGGCGGCCGAGGCAGGAGGATCGTTCGAGGTCAGGAGCTCAAGACCAACCTGGGCAACATAGCGAGACCCCATCTCTACTATAAATAGAAAGAAAATAGCTGGACAGCTAAAAATATATAGAGAAAAAATTAGCCAGCTGTGGTGGCGCATGCCTATAGTCCCAGCTACTTGGGAGGAGGCTGAGGCAAGAGGATCGCTTGAGCCCAGGAGTCTGAGGTTGCTGTGAGCGAGGCTGACGCCACGGCACTCTGGCCCAGGTGACAGAGCGAGACTCTGTCTCAAAAAACAAAACTAGGCCGGGCGCAGTGGCTCACGCCTGTAATCCTAGCACTCTGGGAGGCCGAGACAGGAGGATTGCTCAAGGTCAGGAGTTCGAAACCAGCCTGAGCAAGAGCGAGACCCTGTCTCTACTAAAAATAGAAAGAAATTAATTGACCAACTAAAAAATATACAGAAAAAATTAGCCAGGCATGGTGGCACATGCCTGTAGTCC
>CAUYRT010106427.1:0-29471 GCA_963574885.1 Lepilemur ruficaudatus
ATTTCTGGGAGGATGTTCATACAAATAACACGTGACAACCGCAAATTTATTTTTACCGTTCTCATTGAGCATCATCACCAGCTAATGACATTACTATTCCATATAATTACCCAGGCTTTTATATTATTAAAACCTACTAAAATGCTTTACCTGATTAAGCAATAAGTAGACCAACCATAATCATAACGCACTTTTAATTTGTTATTCAGATTGGAGAGAAGAATGCACGTATGCCCCTAGTTAACTTACAAGAAGATTGGGAGGTGGGAGGTAAACAGTAGAATATAGTATTTGTGGTATATGGAATTCTTGAATCATGGAATATAAATTCCATGAGGGCAGAAGTTTTGTTTTCGTTTGCTTTTCCTTGTGTTATCAAAGTGCCTACCCAGCACAGTGAATGAGTTGGAATTTAGGTTTTCCCATTTTATTGCTATTACCAAAAAAAGAAAAAGAAAAAAGGTGATAAACATTTCTGTCGATGTCTTCTTGATTATAAGGATTTCCATAAAATGAAAAACCAGAAGCAGCAATACTGGGACCTCACACACAGTACATACTATACTTTTTAGATGCTACAAAATTATCTGTTAAAGTTTTACTCTTAACAATGATGTAAGACACTTTTCGTTTGTCCTCATCTTCAACAGATTTAAAAATTTGCCCATCTGATAAGTATGAAATATACCCATCAGATTGCTGTTTTAATTTGTATTTGAATTGACATTTATTAACAACAGGTTATTAAGGTTCAAGATCTTTTTCTATGCTTGCTTTTTAGCTGTTTAGGTTTTCTCTTCCATGTCCTGTTCATACTATTGTCAACTTTTCTATATATTGAATTTCTCTCTTTCCCTTTCTCTTTCTTTCATTTTTTTAGTTTTGCCTTTATGGTGCATATATATATAATATATATTATATGTTATTTATGAGACTTCTTATAGCTGCTGTATTCAGTTTCATTAGTCTACTTTTCTATCCTTACACCTTGTCACACTGTCTTAATTATTTGCTATTAATTATAATTGGCTTTCAGATATTTAATATGATGATCCTCCTTCTTTACCCTTTGTCTATTTTTTTCATTTCTTGGTCATTTATTCTCCTATTAAAATTTTAATATCAACTAGTCAAGTTCCTTAAAAAATATTCTGGTAGTTTTTGAAAATGCAACAGATTTATAGCTTTATTTTGAAATAATTGGCCTATTTATGATATTGACTCTTTCATTCTAGGAATATATCTTTTCATTACATAGGCTACTTTTTATCTTTTATAATAATTCATATTTTTCTTTATGAAATTTTCATATGTTTTATTTATTTTTCTTGCTTTATTGCATTGGCTAAGATACTTAATAGAAATAAAGATAATGAACATACCTCCCTTTACTTTGATTCTGAAGGGCATACTCCCTGCATTTCACTATTGAAGGGTATTTGTGCTGCAAGCTTTTGTTAGATATCTTTCATAAATTTCAGCAAGTTTCCTTCAATTTCTTGTGGGTATAAGTTTTTTTGTAAATCATTAATGGTTGTTGAATTTTATATAATAATTCTTCCTGTACTTATTGAGATAATAAATTCATCTTTAGTAAATTAATGTGTGAATGCATGAAGTACTTCATAGATTTCTTAATGTTAAATCATTCTTTCAGTCTCAAGATGAGTCTTCTTTGGTTGTAATTCATAAAAAAATACATTACTGAAATAGCTAATATTTTATTTAGAATTGTAATTGAGAATAGCTTACAAATTTTCTTCTTTGTGCTCTCCTAATTCCATTTATTTATGAACTATATAATAGCATTTCTAAAATAAGTTGGAGAGCTTTTTCTCTTTTTTTCTAGCCCACAAAACAATTTATATAAAGAGAAGTTTATCTTTTTCCTATCTGGCTTTAATGTTTTTCAGTTTCTCTGCTTTCTGGACTTATTTTTATTTATTTTTCTCTAAACTCACTGTGCTTCCAGAATCTAGCAGTTCATGTCTTCCATCAATTATTGAACATTCTTGGCCATTATCTCTCTTTGTGGAAAAACATGGAAGGAGCCAAATTATGACCACAGAACGGAGCATCTTTCCATTCAGCCTTCAAGATTGTGATTCATTAACATTTGGCAGTATGCAGGCTATAATAGTTTGAAGACAAGAGACAAGAGAAAACAGTCCATTCAAAGTTCAGCCATTGAGATGAGTCACAACTGTGATTTGCAATTCCACGCTATCTCAAATCAAGGAGCACTTCGAGACTAGATAACACATGGCATCCGGCATTTCAGTTGAAAGGTAAGGAAGGAACAAGGTTAGAGGGCATATGGTATGTTCATTGATGGATTCATTCATTGATTTATCAAATGTTGATTATATTTTCGGAGTGCTAGGCAATGATTTTTGACTTTTGAGAATCAGAAATTAATACTTATGTCCCATTTTTCACTAGAGCCTGAATCGCCTGACCCAGTATTTACCATTAACAAAAGAAAAAGTTACAATTTTTTTTGCTCAATCATTCTTGGACTTTTATTAAGGTACTATTAGAAAATCTCTTTCTGTACATTTCAGTACATTTATGCATCATACATATATCTCCATACACTGTGGCCTGTAGTGTCGGGAGATTGGCTTTAAATGACCTGACTTATTCAAGTTAGGCTGTTTTATTTATAAAGTGGAACTCTATGTGGGGTAGTGAAAATATCATCTTTGGAAGAATGTCTCCTCACACCTTCCCAAGGGTCAGTCTCTTTAATGAGGGGCTCATTGACCTTGTAGAGTTTCTCTAGGGAGCAATCTTGAAAATTTCCCAGCTAAGGGAAAATCTGAAATTTTAGACGTTACCACTAATGAATGTGGAAACTAATGGGAGTTTCATTGTTTTAATTCTGTGTCCAGGGAGTAAGTTGGATGGTCATAAAGAGAAAGTAGGATTGAATTTGAATTTAAAAGTTGTGTGTTATTTTGTAGAGTAATGTAAAAATTTCAACTTTAAACATGTTTGTGGGATGAAAGGGGAAGTGTTGGAGAAAGAACTTCTGAAAGCAAATATTCATTAGTCCCGAGCACTCTCTGTTTTTCTAATCTAATGAAAATACATGGTAAAAGACTCCACCTTAGGAGAAAATCAATATGAATGCAAATCTCATTTCAAGCAAAGAAAGTTAGCACATCAGAATTTTGTTTTGAAATCTTAATTGCTAAAAGTTAAACCTGCCGTCACTTTCTCTGATGCACTGCTCCCCACTCTGCAAACAAACAAACTCATGCCCCCTTTCTCCAAGATTCTGATATGACTAAGTAGATGATCAGACCTCTCTGCCGAGGACCATGGGCTGTAATTTGTATATCTCCACCAGACAAAAAAGTTTGGTGCAATTTTATTTTTTCTTGCATTTTAATTATAAAAGCAATAGCCTTATTCTTTTCCCATATATTTCATCACAATATTTAAAATCATTTGTATCAAGTAACATATCCACTTCCCCTGGGGTTCTGATATTCCCTTTGTGGCAGTTAATCTTCAAAGATATTCTCCAGTGAGCAAAGCTTCCAGGTATTGACAACTTTGTACTCCCACACTGAAACACCTGGGCAGGCAGGTGGCTCACAAGTACTTGTTTCTGGAAGCCCAGAATTACCATGTAGGAAGTCTAGCAACCTTGCTGGAGAAGTCACGTGAAAAGGAGAACACCTGCAATAACATGGGATGGGGAGGAAATCTCAGCTGTCCCAGTTGAACCTAGACAGAGGCAATTTTAGCCTTAGTCACGATATATCCACAACCCATCACAATCTATCTGAGCGACCCCAAATAACACCAGAAGAACAGCCCCACTGAGTCCAGTTAACCCTTAAACCATGAAAGACAATATAATCATTGCTATTTTAAGCTATTAAATTTTGGAGTGATTTTTTATGCAGCAATAGGGAACCAGAAATGGTCCCCAGTGGGCACTGTTTCTCCTACTTCTCCTCTTCTTTCTCATTTCTACTGAAAATCACTTATGCAATGAGATTTGGGGGCAGAAAAGAGGATGAATGGCATATTGACAGAAAAGCCATTCTAGAAAAAATAAAAATTTTTAACTATCATACTTAAAGGCATTTTACATTAAAGAGCCAACATTACAATTCTACTTCCAACTCCATATTTCTGTAAACATTTACGTCTGTATCTATAACTTTATATCTCAAGCTGAGGAAGGGAATCAGAGAAACTGAATATGCAGCCTTAGAGATAACGTAGTAAGCAAATGGAATTGCTTCTGGGTCTTTCTCCTCAGATGCTAAATTTTATCCTTCTGTCCTTTCTTCATCAGTTTCTGAAGAAGAAACGGCACAGGACCTATGAAGCTGGGGTTTAACCCTGGAGCCTTAAGGCAGCACTTCTGCTAACCCTAACTGATGGAATAAATCCAAAGATTTAACTAACTCTGATCATCTTTAGATTGTTGAGGGAAAAGACCTTGGTGAACACCTCAAACATTTAGTTGACACCCCAAAAAAGCCACAACTTAAATAAGGATTACAGACTAAAATCATGAATGTATCTTAGGACTAAGACCTAAAATGATATAGAGCCAGCCTAACGAACCATAAAACCAAGCCTCATAGGATCAACAGAATTCACTAGCAATTTAACTGCCTCGTAGAACAAATCTCAATATTCTTTCAACAAATCCAGCCTCCCTCAACATAACATCCTCAAAATCCTATATTCAATTAAAACATACAAACTTGTGAAGAAGCAGGAAAATGTAAGCTATAAACAAGAGAAGAACCAGTTAATATAAATAGGCCATATGATGATCCAAATGCTGGAATTAGCAGGTGAGGACCTTAAAAGAATTACTCTAAATAAGTGCAAGAAGTTTTAAAAAAGATAAATAATTTGTGACTGTAAACATTGTACTGTAAATGCTTTGTAGTTTTCCCCCAATAAAAGAAAAAAGATAAATATAATTAATTAATAGATTAGAAATCTCAGCAGAGAAATAGAAACTAAAAAATTGAAATTCAAGAACTGAAAAGTACAATTTTGATTTGAAAAGTTTACTGGGTAAGCTTAATCAGTAGATGGCACATGGCAAAGGAAAGACTCCGGGAATTTGAAAATGAATGAATAGAAATTATCCAAATTAAAAAAAAGATTAAAAAAATAGTGAAACAATAAACCCAGCTCTAGGAACCTGTGTGACAACGTATGTGAACTTGGAGTTCCTGAATTAGAGGAGAGAGAAAATAGAACAGAAAAGAGTATTTGAAGAAATCATTGCCAAAAATTTCTCAAATTTAGTGATAAAATGTTAATCTCCAGATACAAAAATCTCAGTGACCTAAAAAATAGGATAAATACAAAGATGATTAGGTTAGTCATAATAAAACTGCTAAAAACAAAAGGTTAAGTGAAAATCTTAAAAGCAGCCATGTGGGGGCAGGGGGGGAACCCCTACATTATATATAGGGGAATGACAATAATGATGATGGTCTAGTTATTATCCAAAAAATGGCAACCAGAAGACAGCGGAAGGGCATCTTTAAAATGTTGACAGAATTTTATATCCAGTCAATGCAGAATTTCATATTCAGTAAAATATACCTTCAAATCTGAGAGTGAAATAAAAGAATAAAAGGCAAATAATTACAAATGTTAGAGAAATATAATGATTACATTTACAGGAACATCAAAAGACCTCAAATATCTAGGAATAAATTTAATGCAATATTTCTACATAAAAATTTACTAATTGCTCCAGTAGAAAACACTACAGGAGCAATTAAAGAAATCCACATATATGGAAATTATGTAATATTCATGAATCAAAATATTCAATATTGCACAATTGGCCCAAACCAATCTATAGATACAATTTAATCTCAGAGAATGTATGTGGGAGAGGTGGATTGACAAGATTACTTTAAAAGTTTTATGGAAATGCAAAGGGTCTTGAAAAACCAAAACGATATTTGAGGAAAAATCCAATTTGAAGGACTTACATTATGACTTAAATCAGTAATTATTTTAAAGCTACAGTAATCGAGACAGGATGGTATTGGTACAAAGACAGATAAATAGACCAACGAAACAGATAATACATTACAGAAACAGACCTCTACAATTATGGAAACTTCATATATCCAAGTTTACTGCATGGCAATGGGTGAAGATGGTCTTTTCTTTTTTTCATTTTTCTTTTTTATTTCAGCATATTACAGGGGTACAAATGTTTAGGTTATGTATATTGCCTTTGCCCTGCCTGAGTCAGAGCTTCAAGTATGTCCATCCCCCAGATAGTGCACATCACACCCATTAGGTGTGAATATACCCATCCCCTTCTCCCCTCTCCCATCTGCCCGACACTTGATGAATGCTTAACAATTTGGAGAGGACATAAAGAAGCTTTCTGAGATACTATTATACTCCTATCCTGACGCTGGTTACACACGGCCATTCACTTTGTAAAAAATTACCAAAGCTGTACATTTAGGATTTGTGGAATTTTCTGCATTATGTTTTACTTCAAAAAAAATGTTAAAGTAATGTTGTGGATGGGGAGAGAGAGATGGGGGGAGAGAGGGAGAGAGAGAAAGGGAAGAATAAAAGCATAGAGAAAGGAAAAAAGAAATTGGGAGGAAGAAAGGAAGGATGAAGAGGAAAGAAAGGAGGAAAAAAGAGGAAGAGAGAAGGAAGGAAGAAGAGAAGGAAGGAATGAGAGAAAGAAGGAAAGAGAAGGCAGACAAGCGGGCAAGCAATTTCATAGCTTTTAATAGCTTTGAGGGCAGGGTGAATTATTTATCTTTCAAAATATCAGATGATTTAGGATTGTTGACACCTACAAAGACATATCCGTTGCTTAGGATACATAACTGTAGAACTCATGGGTGATCTGAATTATACCCTTACTTCTAAAGAGCGTAATTGTGGGCATCTCATTATGAGAAAAGAAGAAAACCTGATTCAATTAATAACAGAAAAGAAATAGAGGCTTTCTGGTCAAGTGTCAAGACCATAATTCTGCGGAGTAAATTTTACATGCACTGAATAACCCACATGAGGCATGTTTAGTATCGGGTCTCGCGTTTACTCAATGACTTTTTCTCCAAAACATTTGACTTTATGAAAGTTTCTAGAATGGCTTCACTTCACAGAAAATATGCTGTGCATCTCCATCATTAACAGATGTTACAGGGTGGGGAGTGGGCAAAGGACAGAGGGCTGGGGGCTTTAGCTGGAAAAGACCAGCTCCCTCAGCAATAAAGACACACGAACCTCGGTTGTCCTCGGCCATGGTGAGTGCAGAAAGCCGCAGCCAGCAGTGCCCTAGTGACAGAGGAGCTCACACTGTTCTCCAAATACATATCGCCCTCCCTGCATTCTGAGCAAAGCCTTTGATGTTGATTTGCAGACGGATAGCCTGGACTTTTCCCTTTGCTTATGCAAACACAGCGAGGCAATTTGGGTTTTCTCGGCAAATACTGTCAGATGCTTTACATTCAGCCACAAAAAAAGTAAGTAAAAATTTCTTTTCCGGCTCAAAATTCTGCTACTGCTCATAAATTAAAATACACACAAGTGTGTACTCACACAAGGTTATTGTAAGTGAAAAATAATCTACAGAGCCTGTATCTGTACAAAACATTCTTTAAAAAACCAAACCTCATGAAAGAATGTCTTCCTGAGTTTGTCCCATCATGTATAAAAAATCCTGTATTCATCATCTATATTCTGAACACTGGCCCAATTTAAAAGGAGACAAAATATTGTCACTTAATAACAAACTTCTTCCTAAAATGTTTTATCTGTAATTATATAATTATTATCAATGTTCTAATAAACCCCACCTCAGATTCAAAATCATTCTGACTCTGGTTAGAACAGAAAGTCCACACCTCTTAGCTTGGAATTTAAATGCAATTCAAATATCATCGGGGTCACTTTGTACCTTAAGATCTTGACAAAATTGGCTCACAACCCGTTCTACATCTTTCAGAAAGTTCCCCACCCTCTTCACGGTCAGGGAATTAAGGAGGAAGAGAGGGAGATGAAAAGGCTTCTGTTCTCATTGTCCCTTCTGGCTTCGAGATTCTGCGTCTACCGAATTAGTTTATGAATTTTCTTGCCTTTTCCACAGATGGATTCTCTGTTCCACAAGCATCATCTCAAACTCAGAACACAGTACTCTTGTATGATTTCATAAACCAGCTCTCCTTTCTATATAGACAGATGAATACATAGAAATAGCTACCAACACAAATAAAATATTATAGACATCAGGTCCCTAAAATACCTTTTGGCTGCCCCACCTCAAGGCAGGCTTCCTCTCTCTTGATTATTCTCCCTCCTCTCACCTCTTCTCTTCTTCTCATATCCTGCCTCCTAGTTGCCCACGAATTCTACATTCTTATTTCTCTTATGAAGGCAATTTCAGCTGTTTCCAGATCTTCACCATTTCATATGCCAATCTCTACTTAACATGGTCCCACTGAGCCTGAGGGAGGGAAGGTGTCCTATTTATCTTTATGTTCCCTGCTCCTGGATCAGGGCACCACTAAAACTAGTTGCTAGTGGGGGACCCCAAAGAAAAATTCTAGAAGAAAAAGTTCAGAAAACTCTTATAGACCTAGGTCTAGGCAAAGAATTTATGAAGAAGGCCCCCAAAGCAATCACAGGAGCAACAAAAATAAATAAATGAGACCTGATCAAATTGAAAAGCTTCTGCACAACCAAAGAAACTATCGTTAGAGCAAATAGATGACTTACAGAATGCGAGAAAATATTTGCTTTCTACACATCTGATAAAGGTCTGATAACTAGAACCTATATAGAACTTAAGAAAATTAACAAGAAAAAAATCAAACAACCCCATTAAAAAGTGGGCAAAGGACATGAACAGAAACTTTTCAAAAGAAGACAGAATAATGGCCAGAAAACATATAAAAAGGTGTTCAACATCTCTAATCAGCAGGGAAATGCAAATCAAAACCACAATGAGATATCACTTATCTCCAGCGAGAATGGCTTTTATCAAAAAGTCCCAAAACAACAAACGCTGGCGTGGATGCAGAGAAATAGGAACACTCTTACACTTCTGGTGGGACTTCAAACTCTAGTACAAGCTCTGTGGAGAGTAATTTGGAGATATCTCAAAGAACTAAAAATAGAAATATGATTTGATCTAGCAATCCCACTATTAGGCATCTACCCAAAGGAAAAAAAGTCATTTTATAATAAAGACATTTGCAATCAAGTGTTTATGGCAACACAATTCACAATTTGCAAAGATGTGGAACCAACCCAAGTGCCCATCAGTACATGAGTGGATTAATAAAATGTGGTATTTGTATACCATGGAGTACTACTCAGCCATAAAAAACAATGGTGATATAGCACCTCTTATGTTATCCTTGGTGGAGCTGGAGCCCATTCTTCGAAGTGAGGCATCAAAAGAATGGAAAAACAAACACCACATGTACTCACCATTAAATTTACTATTCTCTCAAAGGCAGCTGGCCTTCATGTTCGTTTTCCTCATTTTTAACACCTGCCTAGAAAGCTGCAGCAATATTGATGCTAGTATTAGGAGGTTATGTCAAATATTCTATATTTCTTTCCAGTTTTCTACTTTTGAAGTTTATCAATATTTCTTCATGGCTATCACTAATTACAGAAAATAGTGTTCAAAAAATTCCACCTATAAATCCAGCATATCTGTGGAGGTTAACATCATTATTAAAGCAGGTTTCACGTAAAAGGAATTCCCAGAGGAGTTACATTATGTTGAATTTCCATGGAACATTTGAAATATGATTTCATTTCCGTTTATCCACATAGACGTAATTTTTCAAGAATGTGGATGGCACTCACACTGTGTGGGTTAACACGTCCACACACGTGTTATACACACGTCATACGCACGCCACACCATATCAAGTCTGAGATTTCTAAAAGGGGAAAAACTACGTATCAGACAAGTGGATTTATTTCATATAACTACTGATGCTTCTTCCATAGGAAAGAGCAGAAGATTAATTTTTTGACAGTATATAAAACAAAAATAAAAGCAGTTGAAAAAGATGCATTCAAAGTTATATATTTTGTAGTACACTGATCTATTTCACCGCCAGAATAATCCGTGTTTCCTCTCGGAGCACGCCTTCGACCATTGACTCTGGACACAAACTCATGCGTGTATTCTAAAAAAAATATTATTATGAAACATATAAACATTCTTGGTAAGTGTTCATATTGTACCATGGAAAATATTTTCCATTTTTATTGAGCCTTTCGCATTTTTGCTTCGTTGCTAGCTTTTGTGGCAGAAGGTTGTGCAAACAGCGAGCTCCGTGTCATTGACCACTCTGCTGGGGTGTTCCTGAGTGGATTGACAAGATGGCACGTTGAGTGGAAAATTCCCCGTTTGGATTATATTATCCTTCCAGAGAACGGTAAGATTTCAGAGTGGTGTTTTGAATCAATAGGGAGGCTCTTAAGGAAAACCTAAAATGCGTGCACGTTACTAATCATCCTTCTCAGTTTTCTAAAAATGTGAGAATGGGTGACTTATCACCTCTCCTACTGCTAAAATAAATTTGGAAGTTGCTCTCTGTGCTAGTCACAACAACCACGGTCACTCGTAAGGAAGATGACGAAGAGCAAATGAATAAAAACAAAGTCTCCCTAATGTGGAAAGATACAGACCGTGATCAGGCAGGGAATAATATTTGTTTTATTTCCAGTCGTTTGGAAGGATCTAACATTTGTAACTTCTGGCTCCACCACTCGGGAGATCATCCAGAACTCTCTGAAATGAAACCCACTGTCACACTTTCCACTGTGGCAGAGTCTCCATGTAAGCGCTTTGTGTTGCATTTAAATATATATTGCTTTTAAATTTTAAATGGTGATATGAGTGAGAACACTTGGCAGCAAAGAAATTAGATTGGGAAGTCAAGTGAGAAAACAAGAGCAGGCAAATATATTAAAATCGGGCTTTTCATTTGTTGTGTCTCAAACACCCATCTGGAATCCAGAATGAGTCCACAGATGCCTGATACCCGGTTTGACGTTTTCTTGAATGTTAACATCTTTCAAGATGGCAAGCTAGCAATGCTTTCAAAACATGCTGTTTGGGAACAAAGAGAAAACAAACATGGATTCCACCAAAAGAAAAACTAAAAACTGAAAATCTCTTTATCTAGATCATACCCTGGAATTAGACCTAGAGAAAGAAAACGAAGAAAACTCATATTATTCTCTATCATGCCAAGTTCTTTCCCATAAAACTAAGATGGAGAACTCACCGTCTCTATTTAAAAAAGCAAAAGATCAGTCCCTCTTGTTATCATAGAAATACGTATAAAG
The DNA here is from genome assembly GCA_963574885.1 of Lepilemur ruficaudatus. Taxonomy (NCBI): domain Eukaryota; kingdom Metazoa; phylum Chordata; class Mammalia; order Primates; family Lepilemuridae; genus Lepilemur; species Lepilemur ruficaudatus. Next base: position 11,362 of record CAUYRT010106427.1, read on the forward strand.
GTAAAAATTATATGTATGCATATCTATCATACACATGCACACCTATCATATACAAAGCTAAAAGTTATACTAGATAACGTACCCATTTTGTACAGAGGAATACGGATGCTGGGTATTCTTTTAGCTTACATATCTCCGTGTGCGTGTGCATTGTCTTTGCAAAATGATATCCAGACTAAAATAGATCAAAAGAAAGTAAGCAAAGTAACAAACAGACTTAAGAGTATAACAGATGGGGAAAATATGAGGGAAGTGAATATATTTTGCCAAAGAAATGATACTCAGCGGGTCAGGAAATGAAAACATTACCTAAATACTCATACACTGAGCACAAACACACGTCAAATCGGGCCTTCAAAGACTCAGAGCTCCCGCTGAAGTCAAAAGTCTGCAGAGAGCGTCTCGTACACGCGTTTGGAGACACAACTCGGTCTTAAACAGCTAATAGGTGAGAAAGAAGTTATTTATTTTGGGTGGAAATGGCCAAACAAGTGAGCTTAAGAGGAGGAAAACTCACTTTTGAAGTAAAAGGGAACCTTTTTCACCATGAGGAAAAACAGACGCTGAAACAGCTTGTCTGATGAGGTCATCACAGTAAACAGTAGGCGTGCTTAATGTGAGATTAATTAGGTCAGTAGAAATGCTATGTTGCTTTAGTCAGAAGCTCAGTGCAGACACGCAAGATCCTTTCCCATCAAACTACCTCCAGTGTGACCATATGAATCAGTATTATTAACATATCACAACAATCTTGAGACATCTCTCACTCTGGATACACTTTTTTTTTTCCTACTTAGGATATGTTTACATAATCATGGACTTAAAAAAGCATGGAGATAAAATGAGTTTTCAAATGAATTTTTTTGTTGACTGGATCTCAGGATGTTCATGGATGAACGGTCCCTTCAACACAAGAACTGAGGCCAAACGCAAGAACATCCTTAGCCTTGAAGAGAAAACTTCCCTTCTGAAAACCAGAGCAGACTTAAGGTCTGTCTGTGTTGTTGTTATTGGCTCCAGAGCCTGGGGAGGGGGCAAGAATTCCAGATGAACCTAAGCTAGAAAAGCTGGTTTCCATTGGGTACCTAAAAAGTAGTCAGCGATTGTCATCACTTTACATGTCCTGTAGCTTATGAGATAAGAAAATTCCCTGAAGATCTTAGCAGATCTGCTGACTAAAGATGCAAAGGTTTGCCCCGCTGATCGGAGGAGAAACATGTTGTTGAATTCATTGACATTTTCATTTTATACATTTAGCATGCGGTACCCTCTCCAAACAGATACGATAGGATCTATCGCTTTTACAATGGGTAATGGTAGGCAGCGTAATTTTTTTTCCTAATGCAAGGGAACGTGAAAAATAACTGTGCCAAGAATGAATTATTTGAATTTAACACACAAGCTGCAGCTGGTCACTAAAACCCATTTGTGACTTGTCAAAGAAACATGGGGAATCACAGAATCATTTTCCCAGTTGTAGCTGCCTATTCGTATGTGCAGAAATTGAACGTTTCTGATTGGATTTATGAAAGAGAAAGACTTTCTTTGAGAAACTCCTTTTAGCACTCAAAATCCCAAAATAACAAATTTGAAAACCATAACACTTACATTTATGCATCACTGCTCCCTCGCACTTCGAACTGCTTCTACAAGTTTCAAGCTACCGGGATAGCAACGTGAACCAAATTTAACAGATGAGGAAATTGGGATTGCAGCAAATTTCCTCAAGATGGTTTAGGCAGCCTGATATAGTCCCAGGAAAATTAAGACTCAAGCGCCTTTGTTTCTCCTGAAACACAGTGAACACAATGTTTACAGACGTAGGATATTTCGAGACCCATATACTACTCACCCACTAGCCAGATATCCACCAACCCCGTCTGGACCTAATGGTCTTTCATTTCAGCTGTGACCAGCTTGCTAGTCTTGTAGCTGGGTCTCTTATCTCCTTTCCTCCCCTGCCACACTTTCACTCTTTTATCCTGGGGCAGCTAGAAGTCATTATATCATACCTATAGGCTTCACTAGGAATTGCGTCTTCTAACGTTGGCTGCTACTCAGCAACAGTTTATTCATCTTCAGGATAAGGATGGTCATTCAGAACAGCTGAGCCAGAATCATTAAGGGTTAGACCCAGGTAATTCCGATTGTGTGCCAAGGTGAGAACAAGTCTTAAGCAATTCCCTGTGATGGCCATTCCAAACCTGTTCCACTCTTCTTACATGTCCAGTGCAATTTGACGTTTCTGACAACAGCCAGCACCATACTTTACCTATAGTAGAAACGCAAGAGTCTCCTACATGGGTAAATGGAAGGACAGATCAACAAATTCATAATATCATAGAACTCTGTTAAATTTCACCAGTAAACACATTTATGCTCAGATATTGATTACTTTTACAAGCAGCCATAAATTAGCAACTTACACAGGTATGTTTTGTTTGTCTCTTGAAATGTTGACCCAAATGGTATTTTTTTCACATTTGAATTGTCATTGGCAACATTTGAACCTTGTGAGCTTTCACACAAAATGTTTGCATTTTCTGCTTTTCTTGGGGGAAAAAAGCATGAAGATTTGGCAATGCCGAGTTCACATACCAGCGTGACAGCCTTTAGCTAAAGCAGGCTGGGCTGCCCATTTCCAGAGGGAAAGCCCTTTCCATTTTAATCATAGTCCTCTGTTTTTCCTACTGCTTCTTCAATACCAAGGCTGAGTGCCATTTGTCATCAAGCCTATGATTCTGTTTTTCCTTTAACTAGTAATTTCATTTTTTAATTGCCTGCATGGTCCACAATAGAATTTGATTTTAATCTGATTTATAAAATAAAATGCACAGAGAAGACTTACATTCTACTCTCACCTTGATTCCAACTAGCTTTGTAATCTCAGCCAAGTCATTTGATTTTCCTTGGACAATTTGTTCGTCTTTAAAAGGAGGAGGCTAGACTTTATCGATAGCTCCCAAACATTAGTCTCAACCCCTTTGGTGCCACAAAACAGGGATCTAAGGAATACTGAGATTATCCTCAAAACCTAATGGGAATTTTATATTCCCCAAATGGTTGTTTATAGCAACTCAGAATAATACCAATTGATTATTATTAGGCATGGCTATTATTAACAAAAATGGGAACAAAATAAATTGGTTTTTAACAGATGCAGTTTTCTGGGTTATTTTTTCAAAACACGGATCCCACAGAAGTCTTTGATAGGGAAATGTTGAAGACTACCTTTAGCATTCATTCTGAGAGGAATAACTTCTGGGTGAGCATTGATTTTCCCTTTTCAGTCTTTTGCCTATATGGGGAAAATTGAAATAGTATTTATTTTTCTCCTTCCTCAGTGTTAGTTTTTCTAACCTTTCACTCTTATTTTTTTTTTCCTCTAATGGTTGTTTCATAAGCAATTAGCATATTCTCACGTGCAGAGCATGGAGGATCAAATGAGATAATTTAGCTGAAGGCCCCTGAACATTACAAAGCGTGGTAAATGCCAGGTACAATAATGACTGCTATTGGCTACCATCTCAACAAGGAAAGAGGGGGTAGATACGGAAAGTCTTTTTACTCTGAGTTGTCATCTAGTTCTTATTCTATTGCAGCTTTGATATTCCAAAGAAAGACTCCTAGGAGTATCTGTAAGAATCTTCCAGGCGAGAGCTTTCAGTGTCCACAAAGGGAATCTAGCAGAATTAGTTAAAAGTACACACCCATCTGGAAGGTGGGGCACAGAAGGGCTGGTTTTAGTGTGACCGAGTAGCTCCAAATTGAAGTCAAACTGAAGTCAACACACTTGCTTGGAAAAAAGAGCAGGGGGAGGTTCAACACCCCTTCTACTCCCCTTTCCCATACTCCTTCTGCATCAGGTGTAGTATTGGGAGATGTCGGGGGAAGGGATGCCGATGGGATTCTGCATCACACAGGGCAGCAATCTGCCTTTCTTCCCAGTCTCTGCGTTACGCCTGAGACTACGCAACCTTCTAATACTGCTCCTTCCTGACACTGGCGGGTTTTCTTGCCAGAGAGCCCGTTGGACTTGCTTCAGATCGATGTCATCGGCTAATTAAGGAAACATTCCCTGAATCTGAACCCTGAGGCAACAGCAGACACGACACTTGCTAGACCTTTCAACGTAGCCAAGTGAAAGCTGAAAAAAGCTCTTGGGAGGGGGACTTGCTGGGGAAGAGGGTGAGGCAGACTTTCCAAGACACCCTGTGGTGGGACCGGCGAGCTCAGGGAGCCCATTAAATGGAAAAAAAAAAAGAAAGAAAGAAAACCCCCAAAACATTATTTTACTGATGTTACCATTGGCAACACTAAAGAAAGAAATACGTCTCTGGCTCAGTCAACATCGTTTCTGACACAGAACAAATCTTCCTATGGATTGTTAAGCATCTGGCTGATTTTTTACAGAAGCTGAAAATGGGATATGAAGTAAGTAAAATTAAAGACTTTTAAGCCAGTCCATAGTCTCCCGTAGAGAAAAAACCCAAAGCAAACTTCATGTGAGTTGTGACTAACGCTTCTTTCTTCATGCAGTGTGCTCTGGGAAGACAAAAATGTCTTTGGAGAGTCGCATGAAATTAGTTCTTAAGCAGATTTTTTCATCCACTCTGTTGGAAATATGAATCCCTCAGATCTGGAAACACTGGCTCTGCTACTGTCTAGGTATGTGGTGGGTTCTTTTGTTTGTTTGCTTGCTTTTGAGCCACTTACTCTTGCTTTTTCATTTGTCACAAAGAAATCTATTTGGGCTCTGTTATATTTTGTTCATTAGGTTTTATCTTATTTCTCATCAGAAGCACTTATCCAGTGTGCTGTGTTGAGAAGGATTCTGAAGCTGCAGCCGAGACTGCGTGAATGGTTGTAGCAATCCATTAGCAATGTCTGTCATGAGTGAAGCGTAGGATGAAGGAAATGATGGTAGGTATATTCCATCTTTTGGATAAATGATCTAAAATTTCTTTGAATTCTAAAATTTGGGCACTTTTTAAAAATTTTAGAATATTACAGGGGTACAAATGTTTTGGTTACATGAATTGCTTTTGTACAGTATGAGTCAAAGTTAAAAGTGTGTCTGTCACCCAGACAGTGCACATTGTACCAGTTAGGTGTGAATTTACCCATCCCCTGCTCCGCCTTCCTACCTGTTTGATTTCCATTGAATTTTACTACCATATGTGCACGTAAGTGTTGATTTATAAGTTTCAATCTAGTAGTGAGCACATGTGGTTTTTGTTCCATTCTTGTGATACTTCACTTAAAAGGATGGTCTCCCCAGTTCCATCCAGGTTGTTACAAAAGGTATTAGTTCACCATTTTTTATGGCTGAGTAATACTCCATGGTATACATATACCACATTTTATTGATCCACTCAAGTATTGATGGGCACTTGGGTTTTTTCCACATGTCTGAGAATGTGAATTGTGCTGCTATAAACATTTGAGTACAAGTGTCTTTTTTACAGAATGTCTTTTTTCCCTTTGGGTAAATACCCAGTAGTGGGATTGCTAGATCACACGTTAGGTCTACTTTTAGTTCTTTGGGGTATCTCCATACTTCTTTCCATAGAGGTTGTACTAGTTTGCAGTCCCACCAACAGTGTATGAGTGTTTCTATCTCTCTACATCCATGCCAACATTTTTGTTTTGGGACTTTTGGATAAAAGCCATTCACACTGGACTTAGGTGATATCTCATTGTGGTTTTGATTTGCATTTCCCTCATGATTATAGACACTGAGCATTTTTTCATATACTTATTGGCCATTTGTCTATCTTTTTTTGAGAATTTTCTGTTCATGTCATTTGCCCACTTTTTAATGGGATTGTTTGATGTTTTTCTTGCTGATTTGCTTGAGTTCTTTGTAGATTCTTGTTACTAGTTCTTTATCGGATATATAGCTTGCAACATTTTCTCCCATTCTGTAGGTTGTCTATTTACTCTGTTAATTATTTCCTTGGCTGTGCAGAGGCTTTTAATTTAATCAAGTTCCATTTATGTATTTTTGTTGTTGCTGTGATTGCCATTGGGTTCTTCTATATAAATTCTTTGCGTAAGCCGATATCAGGAAGTGTTTTTCAAACATTTTATAGAATTCTTATGGTTTCATGCCTTAGGTTTACGTCTGTTATCCACCATGAATTAATTTTTGTGAGTGGTGACAAATGTGGATCCTGTTTCAGTCTTCTACATGTGGCTATCAAATTTTCCCAGTACAATTTATTGAATAGAGATTCTTTTCCCTAGTGTATGTTTTTGTCTGCTTTGTCAAAGATCTGATGGCAATATGAGGATGGTTTTATATCTGGGTTTACTTTTCTGATCCATTGGTCTATGTCTCTGTTCTTGTGCCAGTACCATGATGTTTTGATGACTATATCCTTACAGTATAGCTTGAAGTCTAGTAAAGTGATGCCTCCTGATTCATTCTTTTTGCTTGAGGTTGCTTTGGCTATTTGGGGTCTTTTCTGGTTCCATACAAAGAATAGAATTATTTTTTCTAGATCTGCAAAAAATGACATTGGTACTTTAGTGTGGATTGCATTGAATCTGTAAATCACTTTGTGTAGTATAGACATTTTAACAATGTTGATTCTGCTGATCCATGAGCATGGTATGTTTTTCCATTTGTTTACATTCTCTGCTATTTCCTTCCTCAGTGTTTCATAGTTCTCCCTATAGAGGTCTTTCACCTCCTTGGTTAGATATATTCCTAGGTATTTTATTTTCTTTGTTGCTATTGTCAAAGGTATTGAGTCTTTGATTTCATTTTACACTTGACTGTTGTTGGTGTATAGGAATGCTACTGATTTGTGTACATTGATTTTGTAGCCTGAGACTTTGCTGAATTTCTTTATCAATTCCAGGAGTCTCTTGGCAGACTCTTTGGGGTTTTCTAGATAAGATCATATTGTCAGCAAAGATTGATAGTTTGACCTCTTTTTTCCCCATTTGGATACTTGGATTTTCTTCTCTTGCTGGCTAGGACTTCCAGCACTATGTGGAATAGAAGTGGTGACAGTGGGTGACTCTGTCTGGTTCCAGTTCTAAGCGGGAATAACTTGTTTTTCCCCATTCAGTATGATACTGGCTGTGGGTTTGTCCTTTATGGTGTTTATAATATTGAGGTATGTTCCATCTATGCCTACTTTCTTAAGAGTTCTTATCATAAAAGGGTGCTGAATTTTGTCAAATGTTTTCTCTTCATCTATTGAGAGGATCATATAGTCTTTGTTTTTGCTTCTATTTATGTGGGGAACCAAGAGAATGAACACTCACTCATTCTCTCTTCTTCTTCTGCTTTGCTACCTGTGTTTCCCAGTGGGTCACCCAAGAGAAGCCAGAGGGCAACCCACATAACCAAAAGGCCAAGCAGGCCTAATTAGAGCCCCTCTTCCTCCCTCCTGAGGTCCTTATAAGGTGCCTTTCTCACACCTTATTTCCATGAGCCTTTGCTCTTAGCTGGCCATCATAAACATCACTGTCTTTCTCCTGCCTGAAGAGTTATTTGATGACAGTTTAAAATATTAAGTCTCTCAAAGCTGCTTGACTTTCTACAGGACATTCATGGGGATGCAGCAATTCCCAAACCTTAAAAATATATATTAACAAATTCAAACATTTGTTATATACCCTTAAGAATATGGAGACTCCATATTAGATACCTATATATTTGGTTGATCAGCATCATGCCAGGAGCCGTGGGAAATATAGCACAAATATAGGAAAAGGGGGTGGAATATTTTTAAGGAGGTAACTTTTGTGGAAGTGCAGCTGGTGGAGATATTTTTCTACAGAGGTTCCCTTCAAACCTTATGTCATGGGTTCTGCCTGCTTGGTTCCCTTCTTGGGCCGACCCTCCCAGCCTTTCTCTTCCTGAGCTCAGTGTAAGTCAGTCAACAAGTATTTACTGGGCACCTTCCATGTGTCAAGCCCTGCTCTGGGCCCTCTAGAGCTGGGTCACACTCAGGGAATTCAGAGAAACAGCCAATCTGTTTGCACATTTCTGGAACATGATCTAAATTCAGTTCCCTTTGATATTCAAGATCTTTCAAGAGATCCCTGTTCTTTCCTCAGGGAGACTCAATTCACTTCTCATACTATGTTTCTCAACTTGCTGTGCATAAATGTCAGTTCAGGCTTCCCATAGTTTGCTCACTCTGTGTGGGTTAGAACTACACAATCCCATTCAAACAACATACCTTTTCATGTCAAATCATTACCAGACATTATGATCAAGATCTAAGAATGAAATTGAACTCGATTTTATCTGTGCCAGCATGACTCTAAGGACATCTAAAAGTAGCATAAATCTAGAACTCTAAATTAAGAGTTTTCATTTGAAGAAAAAAAAAGTAAGGGAAAATTAAGTGTATTAACCAACTGAATCAAGTAGGATGATTTTTTTTTGTCTACTTGAGAGACTTCAAGGCTAGAGATAATGCAAAATATCCTCAGGATAGCCAGAGTTGAGTTATTTTGGCAGGTAAAAAAAAAAAAATCAAAGGAAGGAGATTTCGGATGGCACTAACAATATGAGCAATAGCAGAGGCAACTGACTTTACTGCCTCTTGGCATACTGCCAAGAGGACTTAGGGGGACAGAAAGGTTTGACTGGGAAGGAAATTTGGATCCTGATGCTAGAGAAACTTTTATGTCTGCTATGGAGTCTGATAGATAATGGGAAACCTCTGAAGGGTTTTGTTTTACCAGCGATGGAATCTGCAACTCATTTTGCTCTACGGCCCGGTTTTATGTCCTCCCGTAAATAATGAAGAAAGGCGAAAGGGAACTGAATGTAGACAAGTCCGTAGGCGCGTGGGAAGGAGAATGGCGGGAAGGATCCTGGTCCCTAAGACATCACGTACGTAACGAAGGTACCCAACGGAGAGGGAAGGAGGGAGAGAGCGGGGGCGTGGCACTCCCTGTGGTTCTCTGCAAGATACAGTGCAGTGGGAGGTAATGTCACCGTCACTCCCACTGCCATTCAGTCTTCCTAGAGTCCAAGTCAGTAATCATTTGCCTGCCCAACACCCCAAGTTTCAATAAAACTGAAGCATGCATTACCTTTCTGATGTTGAAGAGAGGCTGACAACCCACGTCAAGATTTGATCCAAAGTGCAAAGCAATGCTGATGAGATGCACAAAGGCCAAATGACTTCATCTCCCGGGTGTCGCCGCCCAGCTCCCATGGCCTTTGTGATCCCTATCATGTTGCCGCAACTTATAACACTGAATCGAGCACTGCCAGGTCCACGTGGTGGAGTGGATAATGGGCTTAACTTTTCTAACAGACCTTATCCTTGAGCTACAGTCGAGAAATGATGTGCTTTCAATGCACTAGAATGTAAACTCTACGAAAGAAGAAAATCAGCCTGCTGTGATCACTGCCATGTAGCTGGTACATGGTAGGTACCACCATGCATTTGACGGATCATTGATTCAGTGAATAAAATATAAATAAGCCTTTATATATAATCTATACTTAATATGTTAACTATACATTATATAGATATATCTTACACATATAACATTATACACACATACCATGGTAGTTAACTGTCACTAAAACCTAGCTCAAAAAAGAAATTTAAACCACATATTGAAAACAGGTAACTAATTACTTGAAAATAAGAATTCAATTTGGGACATATATATGTATGTACTTCTAGAAAAATGGCAAGTAGAACTACCTTTTACTGTCAGTGTTAGTTTTAGAACTTTGAGGTGGTTAGGTTTTCATTGGTAACCTCATTTTCCTCACTGGTACAAAACAGTTTTCATTACAAAATCTTGGTAGGAAGCTTGAACAAAGAACAAACTGGGGACAGGGAGGGGGAAGTCCAGCAGGAAGAACTGAGCCTGCCTCCTCGTCATCCCATGTCCTCCGCCTGTGCAAGATCCACCAAGCTGCCTAAATGGAAAACCAAGAGCCTCGCAACACCACTCTTGCTCTCTGGGGCCCATGTGCAGACTGCTACCAAAGCGTGGCGGCTGCCCAGTTTGGTTTTCAAGTTGTGGCTGGGGACTGAGTGGGAGGTGGGGGCAGGAGCCTCCCTTCTGGAAACCAACCCTGCTATGTTCCATGTAAGATTGCAAGGTTTTGTTTGACAGTCTGCTGGGTTAATAATCTTCTGGACACTTGAACACTCACCTTTTGTATCCATTGCTGCTGCTCCACGCCCACTGCCTTTGCTCTAGGTCAGGCCTTCTTATGTGCAGCTGGGATAATGACAAAGTCCCCGTTGCTGCTGCCCTGCCTGCCTGTCATCTTCCTCCTTCCTGTTCCTGTGCCATTTGTTTAGCAGAAAGCCATCCCTTTTCTTCTTTCCTCCCGTTTCTTCAATGGCTCCCTTTTGAAGATGGATAAAACACTAAGTACCTTTGCATAGCAGCTAAAACCATCACAGTTTCTTTCTTGTCTGCCCGTTTGGCTTCTCCCAACAACCTCTTTCCCCCATCACTACTCCCACCATATAGGTTGACTATCTCTTATCTGAAATGCCTGGGGCCAGAAATGTTTCAGATTTCAGATTTTTTTTATCTTGAAATATTTGCATTATATATAATGAGATATCTTGGGCATGGGACCAAAGTCTAAATACAAAATTCATTTATGTTTTATATATACCTTATACACATCGCCTGAAGGTAATTTTATGCAGTATTTTTAATAATTTTGTACATGAAACAAAGTTTTACCTGTGTTTTTGCTATGACTCATCACATGAGGTCAGGTGGGGGATTTTCCACTTGTGGTGTCCTGTGAGCACTCAAAAAGTTTTGGATTTTGGAGCATTTCACATTTTGGGCTCTTGGATTAGGGATGCTCAACATATCTGCAATGATACAGAACTCCTATCTCTGTGCCTTTGCCCATACTGATCCCTCTACCTGGAAGGCCTTTCTTTTCTGTGTGTCCTTATTCTTCTTTAAAATCCAAAGGCAGTACCATCATCCATAAGAAGCCTTTTGTACCAGGTTAGGAGAGCTGAGAGATGACTACATTTTTGGCAGAACATGGCATTAAATATTTTTGGTGATGGCTGTAAGTTCCAGGGTGGGCATATGATCCAAGCCCATGTGAAGTCAGAGTAAATCTCAAGTCTGTCTTATCCAACTGAAAGAACATAAGGCTGGAGCAACTGCAGCTATTTTGTTGTCAGATGGGGCTGAAAATGAAGTCAATATAATATGGAGAGTAGAGCAGAGAGAAAGCTAGTTCTGAGACTACTGTTTGAAATCTGATTAGATCTACCTAAAGGCTCATCTCTCTCTAGACTTTCCATAATGTAAGCCAATATATTTCCTTTCTTAAAAGTTTATTTAAACCAGGTTGAGTTGAGATTTCTGTCACTTGCAACAGTTAAGAGTCCTGTCTGGTACTTGTGCTATACACAGCCAATTTTCTGTTGTCAGGGCTTTGATCTATAAAAAGAAAATACAGTTTACAGAGACCTTCTAATAAGCTACTCCTTATGCAAGAGAGGCATCATATTTACCTCTAGTTTTTCTATTAAATATGTCTCTGCCTTTTGATCACTTAAATTCAATTTTTCTTCTTTTAAGGAGTAATTTAATAGTTTGAAATCATTTTCTTTACTAAAGCCTCACCCAGTTAGTTACTGTGTTCATTCATTTATCAACCCATACTTCAATTTGGTGTAACTAATAATACCTTCTCACCGAAAAAGTTACTCTTTCCAATTTAAAACCAAGGAGTAAGTTTCTCATCTAGCTGTCTGAGATGCTCTGTCCTTTCTAATTGTGGGAAAGAGTCTAGTTAGCAGAAGCTCTAATTGATCCTTAATGATTATTTCGTCACACTGTCTTGGAGCTAGACTTATTTTAAAACAGATTAGCTCCTTGCTTCTCTTCTGTTCTCTTTAGGAAATAACCAACCAAACCATGTGTGGCACTTTTGTGACTGCTCTAATTTCAACTTCATTATAATGCTGGTTTGTCTAATGGGCAAAAGCAAGTATATTTCTAAATAAATATCATTTACCATAGAGGAGTTCTACCTAGATAGTTCATTTACCCTTCAGCAGCAAAAACAATAAAAATAAGATTTCAATAGTCCTTATAAAAAAAAAACAAAGAAAGAGTACAATAGAAAAAAAATACTCTGTTGCTTTGTTTCTTCCATGAATTGTCTAGTAATTTCTTTCACAACAATAAAAATAGTGGTGGCAAGTATATTTAAGGTCATAGTTTCCCTCTCTTCCTCTATGAAAAAAATAACAATAAAAGTAGTAATACTAAAGGCTGCTTTCTCCCCACGGAGGAGATATTTGGCCACATTTAGATAGGCAAACATTTCAGAACGTCTTTAAAGTATAACATAAACAAAACAATTTTCTTTCTCGGGAAAGGTTATTCGATACGGTTCTGTTCCCCCTCTCCTCATATCCTCTTTAATGAAGTAATACTGTCTGTTCATTTCCTGTCTGGGGACTTTTTGCAGGGATAGATATACTCCAAGCATGTTTATTTACCAGCTACCATTACTTTCTTCAATTTTTCCCAACGGGATTTTTTTTTTCTCCCCAAAGATTAGAACGAGGAGAGAAACTGTTAAAAATCCAACTGTGTCTCTTATAATCCTAAGCGAGTTACTTGCTTGTGTGCTTGTGTTGGCTAACTCTTCATTTGCATCAACTGATTCTTTTTTGTCTTCTTTTAGATATCAGTAAAGCAATTTCCATTTTCCTATCACCTCTTCCAACAACATGACAACATTTTACTACCAAAGTCCACAGGAAACAAAAAAAAAAAACCCTCTTTTCTTTGTAAGGAGAGCGGCTTTTGTATGTTACCCCATCTCTGCCATGAATCCTTTGCCTTTTTTTTTTTCTTACCCCTTCCCCACTTTCTCTGTTCCAGTTTACACACAATCCCAGAAAGCCTTTTGTGCCCTTCTCAGGTCAACAAGAAGCCAAATTAAAAACTAACAACTTTTGAATTTCAACAGCCAGCCAGAGTGACTGTAGACTAAGAAGGAAAAAAAAAAGAAAGAAAGAAAGAAAGAAAAGAGGAGGAAAGACCCTAAGGAAAGAAAAGCCCAGCTGAGGGATTTGGAGGGCCGCAGCTCCTGAGGGGCGAGGCTGCCCCGTTTGATGTGGGAGGTCTGAGCGCAACCTGCTGGGATGCTCTCGGGGACATCTCATTAACCGTGTCATCAAAGCCCCCTCAGGTCCAGCGAATCATAACATTATCTCTGACATTACCACACAGACACAAGGTTCCCGGGGCAGTCTATAAACATGCCTGTACTAACCAATTCATCGTGGCTTGACACCCCGGCAAGGGCTCGATGCCCTTTAGTGAGCTCCGTGAATTGCCCCAGTCATTCATCAAAGTTTCTCGGAGTGCATTTCACACAGCATTAAATTTAATTAAAGCAACATTGACTGCATTGTAATCCTCGGGAGGCTCTTTGTCTGAGGGATCTGGAACACTTTCAGCTTAAAATATCTATTGTTTCCTTGGGGTTTCTCCTTGGTTGTTGGGTTTGGGGTTTGAACTTTTTTTTTTTTTTTTAAAGGTTGGATATCCGGATCAGATTGAAGTGGTGGTGACTTCCCTTTCATTCTTCTTTTCTTTTCTTTCTTGTTTCTTCTTGTTTTCCTGCTGCTTCTTCCTTTTTTTCTTTTAATTTCCCAAATCAAAAGATCTCTGTGTTTGTTATGGAAGTAGTTTCCAGAAAGTGGGTTACCGTAAGTTAAGTAGCTTTGGGACCCTAACAATGCCATCTATACACTATTCAACAAATCGGGGCGAGCGCAGGCCGACAGAGACACGACTCAGCACAGGGGTGCACACACATCTGTGATGGGCAAAGAAGCAGATCATGGGCCTGGGAGGCCCTGCACAGCGCTGCGGTTCAGGCAGAGATCGCGTCACAGGTGTTATTTTTAAGTCCGAATGTTTTGCAGTGAGTGGTTGCACACGATTCTCCTAGACACCTGGTGTCCTAGAGATGTTTTTAAATTAATGTCCTCGATAGGTCGTGCAGAGGAAAAAAAAAATGTCCTTTGTTTTCATCAGCAAAGAAAACTCGATGGCGAGAGAGGAGAGCAGACCCAAGAAGTCAGTGAGCTGTTCTAATATCCTTTAGTGCTTGTATCGGGGCTGAGTTATTTATGGGGAGTGTGTGTGAGCGTGTACGAGTGTGTGTGGAGTGACGAGGGCGAGTTAGGCGGGAAAGGAGAGGGAAGGAAAATGAAGAATAAAATGAAACTCATGGGGAATCTCAAAATATGCTTTTACCTGGTGTCATTTTTAGCTATTATTTGAAAAATCTATGCATACTAAGCCTGATTCTCGCCCTACTTCTACTTTCACAAAACCGTGCAGAATCATCCAAGAATAAGGCCCAAATGACATAATCTAAGTACAGAAACTTTGAGGCAGTATAATCCAGGTTAAATCAAACCCGGATTGGTCCAACCGGAGAATTATTATTTCCCTTTCAGGGATTATTCACACCATTTTTATTTGCTTGTTGTCACCTTTGTATGATTGTGTTGGATGACTTGATTTCTCCATCAAACTTTCATGTGTTTAATTCTATGAATTCAGTAAATGAACCCTAGGGAGCATTACTGTGTAAATCTGTATACATCAAAAATATTTTGCCAGAAAATGGCAAGTTATTTAAATTTTCTTTTTCAATTTCTTGGTCTGCAAAGTGGGAATAATAAGATCTATCCTATTGAGCATCTAAGGATATTGTAAAGATCATACAAAAATATGTATGTAATGTATACGAAAGTTCTTTGAATAGAATAAATGTGCTTTATAATTGTAGAGTGGTTTTCAAAATGAAATATCAACTATAAAAATGTGACAAAAATTGTGATTTTGTTCCCCTAAATTAAACCATTTATCCTCCTGATGAATGATTTGAAACTCAATTCATCACATACTATCTTTTGAATTTCTAGGCTAGTGAACAAGGAATAGGGGGCAAAAAGAGGAGGATGAGAAATTAGATAGAAGATATTTGGGCCAAACAGAGAAAAAAATAGATCTAATATCATGCAATCACTAGTGGAGAGAGCAAGAGATCAGAAATGAAAACATGGTTCAACATGTTTGAATACCATGCACACATCAGATAGAAAGGACTCCAGGAGGAAATCTAGTTTGGAGTGAAAAAACAATTTAGAGATTCAAAACAATTTAGAGATTCCATGTTACTTCACTGGAGATGTATCTAATTGCTGAAAGAAGAAAGATTCCAGCGTTGTGGTAGAAGGCACAGGTATGGGTTCAGGAGTGATTCCCAAATGCCAGTTCCATGATGGAGGAGAGTGGTTCGTCACATCATAAATAGCAATGTCTGAGTCCTGGGTACCAGGCTGTGGTCTGGCAGGTCTTGGGCAAGGCCCTGAAATTAATACGTTCATGAGTTCCCCTAAGTCTAGAAAAGTCTGGAAGCCTTGATCTATATATACGCCCTATTTCTTCAACCTCCTTTTGTTTCTCTGTATGACATGCTCTTAAAGAGATTTTTTAGGAAACTTCCACCATCAGCGTTGTGGATTTTCATCACATCCTTATCGTCATCTAGTTATTCTCCGGTCACTTCTTCCAGATCAGTTTCTTTTGAAGAAAGTCTATCCTTCCAATAACATGACATGTGGCCGGGCACGGTGGCTCACGCCTATAATCCTAGCACTCTGGGAGGCCAAGGCGGGCGGATGATTCAAGGTCAGGAGTTCGAAACCAATAACATGACATGTCATTACTTCAAAGCTTGGAGAAAGATGAAACTCAGGCCAGAGCCAGCTTATTGGCACATGGAAGTAGAAAAGAACATTCTTGGCTTGTGACCTACACATTACTGAGGACCCAGTAAGCTGGGATCTTGTGGGGATGAAAACCCTAACTGCATGTCCTAAATGGACGGGTGAGCCATGGCTGTCTAACTGCGGACAGGACTCGCCCTAGCAGAGTTTTCAAGCATCTTCCTATAATTGTTCTCTGCAAGACAACGGGACCAGCTCAGAGGCAAATATCAATTCAAAGAGGCTGTCTTCAGATGGCTGCAAGAGAGCCGCTATTTAGGGGAAAGAAAAGGTATCACAGCAGAAGGTAAAAGTCAAGACCTTTTGTAATTAAAATCTATATCAAGACCAGATATTTGGGTAGGGGGAGCCACAATGGAACCGACTGGGCACAAACCGATCAGAAGCCTACCAAGCTTCAGAGGGGATAATATGGCCAAAGAAACCACAACTCAGTCCACGAAAGCCCGGCCAGCCCCTAAAGCAAACCCTGGGCTCCAAAACCTGTGCCAGCAGGAAACAGGATATAAAAACGGTGAAACCCAAAAAAACGGCGTTGCTGCAGTGCCACCGCAGACATGGTCACGGAGGCAGTAGAGAGAGGAGAAAGAGCCAGAGTGCGGAACTGGGGACGGCGGAGGACAAAGGTCCGAGGAGACCTTCCTCCAGCCCGGAGGGAAGGCAGCCGGGGGACGACCGGAGCATTTTCTTTACAGTTCTTGCCCAGAGGGACGTCGCTATTGCTATGGACAAGTGACCACTGTGTGGTCCAGTGTCTTTTTTTCCTAAGTGGACTTTTTTTACTGCAGTGATTCCATTTCTACTTCATAATTACCTATTGGGTATGAGGGCAGGGAGAGAAGAGAGATTAAAAAAAAAAAAACTAGGAGAGGTATGAATATATTCAATTCTTGTTTTAAATTTTTGATATCTTTTCAAGAAATTTACAATGTCAAACATGCCTATCATTCTGTCCTAGAATACCAGGGACGACCTTTGGATTCTTTTCTCCTTCTAGAGACGGCAAGTTAGTTATGTAGGATAGAGTAACCTTACTACTGTAAATGAAAACGAAAAGAGCAAAGGAAGCAAAAAGGTTCCCGAAGTTAAAAGTTGTGCATTGCATTATACTTTAAATGACGTCCTGCTGCTTTTGAGGGAAAACATCTCACTTTTTATTCTATTCTCCCTTGGTATTAGCTTCAATTTTCTTTTCAAGTTTCTCAAACACACAATAAGCTTTTGATGATCAAGATTTCAAGCGCTCTACTGGACAGCCAGTGTGTATTTATGAATGGACTTACTGAAAAAGCAACTTGACCCTATCTAGGGAATGGTTTCAGGGGACCCTGAGTGATTCTCCGTGACTGTGGAGTGAACAGAAAAGAAAACTTTGGCCTTATTTTCACAATGGTTTTGGTACCTCCAGGGAAATGCCCAAAAGTGTTGCTGAGAAGCATATATCATCTACTTCTTGTTTGTTTGTTTATACCCCACCTCATTCCAGAAAGGACTGAAGATGGCTTGGGAAGATGCATACGGTAACACAAATAAATTCACAAGAGGTGAGAAAACGGAGGCAAAATAAAAAGTAAAAGAAAGTAACATCTTATTTTCTTGATAAGTTTAGTAGACTAAAAAGTACGGCATGAAATCCTATACATTTGCCAAAAGTGGGCCACCGATGAGACGCCTTAAAGAAGAAACTACTATTAATCATGCTTTTTATAGGGTTTATAAGATAAAAAACAACCAATAGCTCTAAAGAAGCATGACTACTTCGGAGAAACTTGTTTCCCCTGGGTCCTTATAGAATGGATAACATACTTTATCAGAACTACTTTTTTTATAAGGTTATCTCGTAGAACAGCACCAGTTATATTACAATGAAATCATTCAAAGGTACATTTAAGTTGACGTAATTACGTGGTGGGTGGGGGTGGTGAGAGGCAATGACTAGGGAGCAGGAATACGTATCTCTTGCTAATTGATTTTATGCATGGATAGATTCTGAAATACCTGGAAGAATGGAAGAACCACATGTCTTCATGGCAATTATTTTCTCCTTTCACATTTACCAGTGTCTATTATGTGCAAAGCACAATGCTAAGCTTGAGGAAATAACTTTTTTTTTTTTTTTTTTTTGAGACAGAGTCTCACTGTGTTGCCCGGGCTAGAGTGCCGTGGCATCAGCCTAGCTCACAGCAACCTCAAACTCCTGGGCTCAAGCGATCCTCCTGCCTCAGCCTCCCGAGTAGCTGGGACTACAGGAATGTGCCACCATGCTCGGCTAATTTTTTCTATATATTTTTA